>CAUYRT010084844.1:0-14921 GCA_963574885.1 Lepilemur ruficaudatus
CCTGAGCAAGAGCGAGACCCCGTCTCTACTAAAAAATAGAAAGAAATTAATTGGACAACTAAAAATATATAGAAAAAAATAAATTAGCCGGGCATGGTGGCACATGCCTGTAGTCCCAGCTACTTGGGAGGCTGAGGCAGATGGATCGCTTGAGCCCTGGTGTTTTAGGTTGCTGTGAGCTAGGGTGACGCCACGGCACTCTAGCGTGGGAAACAGAGTGAGACTCTGTCTCAAAAAAAAAAAAAAAACATGAAAACTAAAATTAAAAACAATAGATGAGTTTAAATTGAGATTAGACACAGGTAAGGACAACAGTTAACAGATGTCAGAACAAAATAAGCTGAAACATGAAAAATTGAAAGGATGAACAAATTTTACAAGAGAATAAGAAGTGTATGATACATGATGAAAAGTTCTACCATATAAATAATTATTTACGTATAATTGGAGTTCAAAAAAAGTAGGAAAAAAGAGAGTAGGATTAGAAGAGATAATGGCAAGAATTCTCTAAAATTAAAATAAAATCCATCAAGCCTCAAATGCTACAAATTCCAAGCAGGATACATTCAAAGAAAATAAAATGTGCAGACATTAGAGTAACACTGATGAGAACCACAACAAAGAAAAAGCCTTAAAAGAAGCCAAAGAAAAAAGACATATTCCATTTGAACAAGCAATAATGACTTCCCAACAGAAATGACGGAAGCTAGAAAACAATGGAATGTAATTGTTAAAGTCCTAAGGAAAAGAAATATAACAACAAAATATAATAACAGAAACAATAAATGTATGTGTGCATGTATATATGCAATTAACATATGTACATTAACAGCTGTGTATTATTAGGTATTTGTAAGTATGCATATGATTAGAACTGATGAAACACAGTGTAGACAGAAGCATCAGAATTTACATTTGTCCTTAGAATAGTCACCCAAATTGGTCATATGTTGTGCTGTAAAGCAATTTCCAAGAAATTTCAAGAGACTGAAGTCACATAGAGTATGTTTTATAATTACAGTGGAATTAAGCTATAGATGAATGTCTAAATAGACGACTACAAAATTTCCAACTATTTGAAATTAAACAACACTTATAAATGAGTTGGATTATATATTTTCAAAACACAAAACATATGAAGGATTTGTATTTAAAATACATGAAGTATAAATACAAATCTATAGAAAATAGAAAACTCAATAAAACGGGCAAAATACTGCACAAATCAGTATATCTAAATGTCCAGTAAACATGGTGATGTATTTAGCTCCATTGATCTTCAGGGAAATGTAAATGAAACCAAGATGTGATGCCACTACACTCCCATCAGTACAGGTGAAATAAAAATGACTGTTAAAGTTATGTGTTGATTAGCATGTGGGATCTGTCATGCATTGCTGATGGAGCTTAAATTATTACAACCACTTTGAAAAACTGGCATTACCTACTAAGTTTAAATACACTCTCTCTCTCTCTCTCTCTCTCTCTCTCTCTCTCTCTCTCTCTCTCTGGTCCTGCAATTCCATCTCTTGATGAACACCCAACCTAAATATGTTCAACAAAAGACATACACTAAAATGTTCAGTAGCAGCACTAATTGTCAATGACAAAGATAGTGAAAAGACCTACATTTTTATCAGCTGTAGATTCAATAAATAAATCATAGTATATTTACAAGAAATAATACACTTTAACTATATGCAATAGCATGCAAAAACATGAATAAATCTCAAAAACAGAATATTAAATACAAAAATCATAAAAGCATCTATACTGTATGATTCAATGTGTATGAAGCTCACAGTAAAACTATTATAACAATTTAGACGGAGCTCGATGTTGATAGAAGAAAGCACAGCGGTACCCGTGGAGTGGAGAGTTAGTAACAGGAAGGGGCCCTACGCTGGTTCCGAGGAGCTGGTAACGTTCTACTTTTTGCGGGGGCGCAGTACATGAGCACGCGGGTATACGCACTTTGTGAGAATGCCTTGAACTGAACACTCACAATTGGCACTTTTCTGTTTGTGTGTTATACATCATGAAAATGTTTACTTAAAAAAACAACTTTCTGGCTCCATATCACACCATTTTTGCCTCGGCCTGTGTCATGTCTAAGTTCGTATGCAGATGTGGCCTAAATACAGGAAGATGGTCATCATTCCCAGGCATCAATTCACGGCCTACTCTGCCACAGTGCACTGCATCTAGGGTCAGTGGCAACGATGATTCCACACATAATGGGGGTCCTGTCCCCATGAGGGTTTATAGGCATAGGTGAGGAGAGTTCTGTAAACTAATAGTAAAAGCGAAGGCACACGTATCAAGCAGGGATGTAAGCGTGCAGTGATAGAAGAGTTAGCAATCACTCCATGGGCTACGATAAGGGAAGACTTTAAAGAGAAGGCAATACGTTTTGTGAGGCCAAATTTACAGTTTTGCCAACTGTAATGTTCCCAACACAAAGCAATGATAAACGTTTGAGGTGACGGATATGCCAATTACCCTGATTTGGTCAGTGCATGTTGTATACAGGTATTGAAATATCACAAGTACCCCATAAATATGTATAACTATGTGTCAATTAAAAATAAAAAATAAAATATTTTTCTTAAATTAACACCATTGCCATATGCAAATATAACTGAAACTCTTTGTAAGCTTTTGGCATATACCAAAATATCTATAAGTTAAATGCTATATTATCTTTTATTTGTTAAAAACCCCTTCAATAAAACTATCTAGAAATTAATAACATATAATGCTGGATGGTTAACATTATCAACATGATTTTCTTAATAGTAAGATAAAAAGAAATTGCCCTTTAAATCAAAAAGTAAGCATATAATTGCAATAGTAATTTCATGTTAATTAATATGACACAACTGACTATTAAAACATGGATTGATGTACTATTATATGGAATAAGATCATATCAAAACCTTGGTTAATGAAAATTTACATTTATAAGCTGTCTTTGATGCAGAAATATCAAGCTTATAATTGCAACAATTATATATATGTTTGTATATGTACAGATGTATCTGTGCATATATATAGTGCATAATAATCAGAAATCTCGTGTGGGGAAAAACTTGGGCTTCACAGGTAATGTAGAAAGACGAGGTGTATCAGGAGTGAGTGGACTTTTATAGGAACCTTAAAAGTCATAAAAGTGCTTTCTGAGGCCTTTTGAAAATCAGTTGCTCCAGGGAAGGACATGATGGCCACAACTTTGGTCGTTAAAAGGTAGAAAGCGTGCAGAAATGGACACACTTTTATAACCATATTTTTATCTTCATGACTTTTGCTAGCAATCATGTTTAAAGGTAGCCAAAGGGCTTTTGAATCACAAATCAATTGCTTCTCTAACAATTTATGCCCAAGTCAACAGAGCTATTATCTCTAATTATAATTAGAAATGATGATCATTAAATGCGTTCTAGTTTTCTATAAATTCGTGACATTATATATGTTTGTGTATGTCCTTTCTTCAAAAACAAAATTTACCAGAAAAGGGAAAAAAATTCCTCCCAACCTACCATCCTGGACAAACTGTTGACTTAAAAATTAAATGAGGCAACATATCTCAAAGACATTTATGAACTTAAAGTACCATAAGATTATGTAAATTGAATTAATAATCTATATATTTTTCTATAATTAGTAGCATAATATTTCAGAGCAGAAAGGAATTTGAGAAATTGCCTTGTCAAATGACAAAATTTTACAAGGTGGGAAATAAATGACTGACTAGGGTATTTGTTAGTACCCACCTAAAGCGTCACAGCCTCTTAGTGATAGATATAAGCCGAAACCCTTGGCCTCTAATTCCAACTCCTGTGTTTTCTCACCACCAAATTCAACTTCTAATGTTGACTTATAGTGCGAAGTTTTTAGCAGTTTCTCTATAAATATTTATAACCAAATGGAGCTCAAATCCTTGCTCTGCAGCAAGTGCCTCCCGGCTTCTTGCCGTGCTTGTCCTCGCTTTGAGTCCCGTGCCCTGCAAACGAGGCCATTCTGTCCACACGCTGAGTGCAGAGAACCCTGCGCAGATCCCAGAACAGGGTTTCAAATATGACAAGCAGGAGTATCTAATGCAGAACACTTCAGGATTCATTAAACGTTGCTGTTTTAGCAATTAACACTGTTAATGGCGGTAAATAAATTTACTCATTCTCCAAGTAATGCGTGGGATGTGGAGTAATTAGCACTTGATTTCATTGCTTGAAATTCGTATCCATTAATTCACTTGCCAGGTAATTTGTTCCACCTGTTTAAAGACTTTTTCCCTTATAATTCTGTTATTACCTTTGACCAATAATTTTTAAAACACACTGTATTAAATAGCTAAAACTACTGCAAATCATATTTAGTAAGTACAGTGATCGCCATTACATTTTTTGTTTGTTTTTTTTTTGGTGCTATAATTGAACACACTATGTTCTATGCCTGGTGGGTTAGGATGGCGGTGCCTCTGCCCTTATTTTGGTGGCTATGCTCGGTTTCCAGATTTTCATAAAATTTTCATTAAGCAGTGATGGAAAGAGAGGCATTCATCAGCTGGCTGGGCCCCTGCCTGTCCTTCTGTGGGCAGCCCCTGTCCTCCTGCTGTCACAGCACACCTCATCCCACGTGAGAGTCACTTGTCTCCTGTGCATCATCAAATATTCACTGTGCTCAGGTTCCAGAAGCTCTACGGGAAATGTAGTGGTTAACGTGACCAGCAGAGCCCTTGACCTCACGCCACAGAGTCAAAACAAGCAGGGGGACTCAGACAGATCACCAGTCATAGCTCAATCTTTAGAATCGTACAAAACACTCAGAAGTAGAAATACAAGGCAGTATAAAAAAATGACTGCTATATGTTTGTAGTATCCTGATCGCATCTGAAACATAAACAAATACACAAAAAATGAGCACTATTTCGTTTTCTTCAAACAGTGTTTCTTGAATTAACTCAGCATGTGAATGACTACTGTCCCAGTGTCCCTTCCCTAGACCCATGTGGAAAATCAAAACAGTGTTTTATTTCTCTGTACTTACCCTAAAACCCCACAACTTTCTCAGACTTTGCTATCAGACTTTCACCAAAGTTGAGGAGTTTGGTTACGGTTTAAGAGTTCCTAAAATGTGCCTTTGTTGGAGGGTGAGGTTCTTGCCTTTCCCAAGGCTGTGCTCACTTGCATCCGGACTTCACGTCTAGACGACGAGCAGGGAACCAGCTCAGCAGCATCTCACACAGCGGTCGTTCCTCCTTTGCTGACAAATCCTTTCTCCCTCTGTTCATGGTCTGTTCGTGCCTGGATCCCAGGACCCGCTCCCTGCGGAGTAACCGTGGCCCTTGGGGTGCTGCACGATATCAGTGTTTGCCAAATGTGGGTCCAAATAACCTGGAGGTCATTTCAAAATGTAGTTTTTGATTCAACAGGTCTAGGGTGGAGTCTGAGATTATGCTTTTCTAACAAATTTCCAGGTGATGTCAATCCTGCAAATCTGAGGACCATATTTTGAGTAGCAAGGTTACAGAGAACAAAAAGATTAATCTGAATGACAGAAACTTAGGGTATTTATTGGTGTCACAATATCTACCAAATCACGGTCAAGGCTAGAGACGTCTACAACTCAATTTAAAGACAGACATTTTTGACCAGGACTTTCAGAAGTTCTAAAAACTTCTACTAAGATGTTTCATAATACCCTCCTACTCCAGGTTTTATTTCTAACTCCATGGTAGCATATGTCACTAAAGAAGCAACAAGGGCATTATCAAGAGAAAAGTCTGACTTCTGTCGCAGTTCATTCACCAAGGCCTTATAACATCATTTTCATGAGAGCTCAGTAGCCCATGGCTGCAACCTCCACTGTAAGTCCATGTTCTACATCAGGACCAAGTTCCGTTCTGGAATATCCTAGTCCCAAACTTTTAAGAAGCAGCTTCACTTAAGAGCTTTTAGCTTTACTAGAACCTACCATAGCACGGATAAGGTTCCTTTTAATTTCCAGAAAACGATTGGGTCAGGGTAGCCACACCATTTCCCCGTCCTGTGAGAGCCTCTTTTCTGGAAAAGCCGAGGTCCGTCTTCCACTGTGCAGTCCCAGCCTAATAGAGAAGTTGTGTCACTGTTGTGTAGACAGGCTTGTCCTTTCTCACTAAATCCTGGGAGTTGCCTGTAAGGAATATTCGTTTTCCTTCAAACTTGAAGTGACCGTTAAGATCCACCAGTAAAGAATCCATGGCTTTTAGTGTCTGGCCCTATTTCTTCTAGTTTAAGGAGTTTAAGGAAAAAATACTGCAGTGAAAGGTATATTTTCATTAGCAATGAAGCAGATATATTTCTTGTTTCTTAATAAGTAGGAGTTACTATAAAAATTTTCAAATAATCAGCATATAAATTTTGTTAACTTTAAATTTGAAAAATATGCTTAATTATAAAAGAGAAAATACTTACTTATAGAAAAACATCTCTATACATGGAAACAGGTTTTCCGACTGTTGTCTGAGGCCAGTTGGAGGCGGTGGGACTCAGTACAAGGAGAGGGAAGCACCACAGAACGGAGATTGGTTCCAACCAAAAGTGGAGCTGGGTCAGGAAGGGCCAGGAAGGACTGTGAGGGCTGACAGTAACAACAGAGGGACCCACAGCGAGGCCCAGCCCTACCCTGCACCAGTAAACAAATGGGCCAGTAAGAAAAGGCGAACTTATTTGTCTCTAGGGTTGTTGACTGTGCTGTTCTCTCTCTGCCATTTGTCAATATCTGCTCACGTGAAGAGATGCTGGCATCCCACGCAATCAGGAATGGAAAACAGTTCGCTGTGCAAGTATTACAAGGGACAGGGAGGATGGCAAGTGCGTGTACACGGAGAGGCACAGAGGTGACATTTATCGAGTACCTGCCATGTGCTGGGATCTGGGTTAAGATACTTATGTATGTGTTTTCCTGACTAAATATTTACATTCTCTACTGCTTAAAGGTCTTTGATACTGAGACGTTAACTTGTTCCAGATGAGGCAGCTGGTAAGTATTAATAGCAGTAAGTATCAGTATCACACTGCGATGTTCAAATCACATCACACGATGTTTCCTCACAGACACAGTAGACAACACTGTCCACTAAAATGCACTGCAGTGGCGGAGACTTTCTATGTCTTTGCCATTCAGAATGGTAGTACCAGCCCCACGTGACAATTGAGCCCCAACATTTTGTTACTGTGAATGAGAAACTGAACTTTACATTTAATTTAATTGTAATTAATTTAAACCTAGACACGTGGCTGGTGGCTACTGTATGGGACAGCAAACATTCAGACAGAGCTTTCCTTAGTGACAATTGTAAAGGACCTTCTTTCAACTCCTGTTTTTCTCCTCAGGCTGGCATCGCTCTTGTTCCTCAGCTCCCCAATTCCTTCCCGTGGGTATTTGTGGAAAACACTCAGAGGAATTTTTTTTCTAACTTTGCATCTGCCTGAGGCAGTAAATAACAGCAGTGGCAAAGAATCAGCCAGCCAAAGAAAGCTTAAAAGAATTATCTGGGGAATGAAATGTTCACAGGGGCTTTGAAAAGCTTTGATATATTCCTGGGAATCCAGATGATTCCTGATATTGAAAGGTTAACTTACTCCAAATGAGACAGCTGGTGGATATTAAGACCAGCCTCAATCTCAGGTCTTGATGCTCAAATCACACCACACTCTGATGCCTCCCGCACATGCTAGACAGGCGTCAGCCAGTAGGCCTGTGTGCAAGCCGGGCACTGGGCACACATACTGAGAAAAGACTGAGAAGGCCGTGAATTCTAGACTTGGACTGACCTTGAGGCTCCGTGCAAGCATCATGTGAAGGGTAAGTCAAAGTCGTCAACTGCTAGGCTAAGTGCTAAAGTCATGCTTCAACATGCACGCAAAGCCCCTTGAGAAATACTGGGAGAATTATTGGTTCCACACATTTAAGAATATATGTACAATTATTAGTCAATCACTAAGCTAACAGAGCAGAGATTTCAGTGAACACACAACAAAGAGCACAGACTTTATTGAATTAGTTCATAAAATCGTTAGTCACTAAACAAGCAAAGAACAATAAAAACAACAAACAGCAGCAACAACTCCTGAGTGGGTGAGAAGATTTGATGTACAGAGTTGCCAAATTATGTTATTTAGAATATCCAGTTTTCAATGAAAAAAATTTAAGACATGCAAACAAACAGGGCATGCTGGCTAATACATGGCACTTTTCATAGAAATTACCCCTGAAGAAGCCCAAACACTGAACATAGCTAAGACTTTAAACCAGCTGTTATAAGTATGTTCAAGAGACTAAAAAAAATCCACATCTAAAGAACTAAAGGACAGTATGAGAACTCTGTTTCACAAAATAGAGAATATCAATAAAAAAGATCAATTATAAAAAAATCAAATAGAAACTGGTGTAGAAAAGTATAATATCTGAAATTAAAACTTTACTAGAGGGATTTGATATCAGATTTGAGTAGGAAGAAGAAAGAATCAGTGAACTTGTAGGTAGATCAATTGAGATTATTCAGTCAAAGGAACAGAAATAAAAAATAATGAAGAAAAATGAACACAGCCCCAAAGACCAGTGGCATAGTGGCAAGCAAAATAGCATGCACAGTGAAAGTCACAGAAAAAGAAGAAAGAATGAAAGAAGAAAGCATAGAAAGAAAGAAAGAGAGAGAGAGAAAGAAAGAAGTATATAATGAAATAATGACATAAAACTTTCCAAATTTAAAGAAAAACATTAATCAATACATGCAAGAAACTCAATAAACTGCATGTAAGATCAACTCAAAAAGATTCACATCTGGACATCACAATTAAACTGTTAAAAGACAAAGACAATTGAACACAGCAAGAGAGAAGTTACTCATCACATGCCAGGGATTCTGGGTAAGATTAACAGAGGCTTTCTCATCAGAAACCTGCAGGCCAGCAGGCAGCAGGATGGCATGTCCAAAGGGCTGAAATAAAGGGTGACAACCAAGAATTTAAGAGCCTGCAAAACTATCCTTCAAAAATGAAAAATAAATGAAAACAATAACTGACGTAACTTGTTATCAAGAGACTTGCCCAAAAGAAATACTGAAAGGAGTCCTTTAAGCTGAAATAAAAGAATACTAGACTAACTCAAATCCACCTCAAAAGTTAAAGTAAATACATAGATATATAAAACACAGAACACATGCATTTTTTGTTTGTAGCTCTTTATTTCTCCTATCTTATTTTTAAAACAACTTCATAAAGCAATGATTATCAATATTTGTTGATGGACACACAATGTATAAAGATGAAATATGCGTAACAATAGTACCACAGAGGAGAAAGAACTAAGTGGAGGTAACTGGGAGCAAAGTTAGTGCACACCAGAGAAAGCGACTCGGCGTCACTTCTATCTAGATAGTTACATGGTAAGATATTAATTGTAAACCCCAGGACAACCACTAGGAAAGTAATTCAAAATACCTAGCAAAAGAAATGACAACAGAAATAAAATACTATTCTAGAAAATAAATATCTATTTAACACATAAATGACAGTGGTGGAGAAATGAGGAAAAGGACATAAGATATAACATAGAAAAGAAACAGGAAAATGGCAGACACAAATTTTACTTTATCAATAATTACATTAGAGGTAAATTCATGAAATATTCTTAAAGAAAAACAGATAATGGCAGAAGAATTAAAAAGGGAAGCATGAGCCAACTCTATGCTATCTATTAACAGAAAAGGAACACATTAGACTTGCAGACACAAATAGGTTGAAAGTAAAAGGACAGAAAGAGTTACCATGCAAACGGTGGCCGAGAGGGAGCCAGAGGATTGTATCACTATCGCGCAAATTAAACTATCTACTCTGTGGTAGACAGAACGATGGCTCTCCCGACAACATTTCCACAACCTGCGGACGTGCTACCGTATGTGACAAACGCAGCCCGGCAGGCAGATGGTGGCGTCAGGCGCAGAGCCTGGTGTGCAGCAGGAACTCAGTGTGCCAGTTCCCGCCTCCTCAAATGTCGCTCCTCTGGAGGCAGCTGGCGCTGGCACAGGCTCAGCCTGAGTCCTGAGCTAGGAGAGAATGAAGACGGGCTTTTCCTGAGAATTCCGGGAAATGTCACCCATGTTCAAGCAAGACTTAAAGCCGTGAAACTGGAGCATCCATACACGTCAGTGGGGCGGGGCCAGGTGAACTGATGGTTACTCTTGCTCATGTTCCCCAGGACCGCTGGGGCTTATCTGGCTTAGCTGCTGCACTCAGCAGGACCTGGAGGAAACGGATTTTGCGAGTTCCCCCTCTGAGTTGTGCCGTCACTCGGGCCTCCCCCGCCGTTTGCCTCAGGAAGCAGGAGGTTAGCGGACACCTTGCTGGGTACCACGACACAGAGCGCTAGGAAGAAGAAGACATGGCTTTACGGTGTGTGAGACCCCAACTGGGGAACTGAAGTTAATGGGGACCTGAGGGACACCTGCCCATTAGGCAGAAGGATGCTCAGAGAAGACCCATCCAGCTGGTTTCTGATCTCACCCGAACCTTGCAGTCAAGGAGAATTTAGCAGTGGGTGCACCTTCCCAGGGCATGGACTGGACATGCTTTCCTTGCCCCACCCTGCTGCTGGGCGCATATTCTCCCACCTCACTCCACCCTCTACCCTGACATGTGCATCCCTGCTGCCACCTGACGGTGTCCAGCAGAGACCTGTGCTGGCTGCATCAGAGCCACTTCGTTCCCTGAGAGGACGTGGGCTTGGGTCAGAGAGCCTCGCTCAGGTGTCCTTCCTGCCAGGCACCTTAGCCCAAGTGCGTGGCCTCACCTTTTAGAAATCCACCTTTCCATGCTACGTTTTTGTTGTTATTGTTTTGTTGTGTTTTTGTTTTTGATATTTTTTTCCCATTGGTTTGTTTTGCTTTGCTTTTTAATCTAAGAGCCAGAGGGGACATTTAACCTTAAACCTCCCTGCTACTGATTCCTACCTCCCCCCATCCCGTGAGTTTCTAATGATACCCACCAGACCTCTGTCCCCAAACCAGGCTTCAGGTCATGCCTGTCTCTGTGTCACAAGGTGATGAGAACTTTGGCCTTAGCATGAAAAGTGTGCAGCTTTGGAGGGAAGTAACCTGGGTATGAGATTAGTCACACACAAGCTGATCTAAGTTTCTTCTTTGCTGAGAAAGACAGACTATTGAACTCACCCTACGTAGACGTAAACATCAAATACCAAAAGTCTTGAAGCGCTTCAGGCCCCATGAAGAGCTACATCAACGTCTTTGCAGGCAGTGCTCTTGGCTTCCCCGCCGGGGCCAGCACTCAGCCTGCGACACGGACTTCACGGACTTCACCCTGCACCGCGTCCTCCCCGTGACCTCGGTCCTGCCTCAATCCCAGCCTCCCAGTTGGCCTCATTCTGACACATCCTTTCAGTTGTGGGTCCAGTACTGGGGTCATTTGTTTATCTTCGTATACTTGCTACTGTTGTTTATTTCTTCCATTTGTTTCCTGTTAGCACTACCCAAATGTCACGTTGTGCACTCAGTACTGGAGATGCTCACTGCAGAGTGGTGAATGCAATCAGAAAGCTAAACACAGGCGCTCTGAGGAAGAGGAGACGCCTGTCTATTCTGCCCTGTGCCGTCCTGTACCCCACAGCCGTGCTCAGACCTCAAGGAGCATACAGCTCTCCCAACGTGATCACGGCTAGATGGCAAATTTCTAATGAAGGGTGTGGAAACCATTTGCCACACTCAAATCTCAGCAAGTGCACTGGTCTCGGTGCCTACTGGAGAAATAGCGTAAATCGGATGTTATCAGTGCAGCTTGGTGGGAAGACCAAGGCCGTACGAAACCTAAAGCGGCTGTTTGCACTTGACTATTCTTTATGCATAACCTACCAGATGCTTGTGGACCGCCAGGCCACATGTTTCAGTTTCAGGCAAGAGGGTGCACAAATAGCCGATGAAATGCAAGGAGGATCTCAGAATGGACATGCATCGCTCGGACAACGGCGAGTGGCCGAGATGCGAGCAGCTCTCTTTAGGCGGCGGCAGTAGTTGAGTAAAGGGAGACGGGTGGACGCTCAAGTTAGCTGCAGGAGAGCCCCAGAAGTTATAACGCTTCAGCAAAACTCTGACGCCATGATGTTGCCTGGCCACAGAATTTCCTGTTAGCAGTGATTGTTTATCTGGGATTATGAGTGCTCCTTGTGCTCAGAGCCTGTGATTTAATTCCGTGGCTCCAGCCCTTATCACTTTGCCCAGAACAGAGCAAGACTCTGTAATCACTTTTTTATTGTCTGAACCAACGTTGTCTCGATGATGTGCAGCAATTGCTTTTCGAAGCGGGGCCTGCAGCTCTGTGACATCACTGACTGAGAACACAGCCATTCTAATGGTTTTGTTTCTGTTTTATTCATAATAGTAATCTAAAAAATACAGTGCAATATTCAGCATCATTTTAAGACCACCTAACGATGGGACTCTGACCCAGGCTTTGAGAGTCTGCGTCTGCTCTTGACATCACCCTTTTCTGAGCGGAGGTGCATGGTGTCTCTGTGGTGTAGACTGGCTCCTGGGGCCATGCACGTTTTGGGACCCCCCACCCCCGCTTAGAATCCCCTCAGCATTTACTGCAATACACATAATAGGTCTCTAATCAAGATTTAATGTCAAATTACTGCTGAAACTAGATCTTAGTAATCAGTACCATGTTGACCTAATGCCTTTGTAACGTGTCCACATGGCTGGGCTAAACCGCATCGGCCAGAATTTGCTTTCTTGCATGTTCGCCATTAGAATGGACCACAGGGGACTTTGCCTGTGCTGTGGAGGACGG
Organism: Lepilemur ruficaudatus; assembly: GCA_963574885.1. NCBI lineage: Eukaryota > Metazoa > Chordata > Mammalia > Primates > Lepilemuridae > Lepilemur > Lepilemur ruficaudatus. Next base: position 12,846 of record CAUYRT010084844.1, read on the forward strand.
GGGGAAGGAATGGCCAATTTGCAGCCCACAGAAACTGTGACTGATCCCTGGACTGACCTCAGCGGTGTGGGGCCCCAGCAATGCCACACCTGCCCCCACTTCCCTGAGCCTGGGATTCCTGGGCCACAGGTGTGTGCCTCGCTCTGTGATGAGGGGCCCAGGTCCTGAAGGGCACCAAGGTCAGGGATGTGTTTTAGTCCATGCTTCTGGGATTTCAGACGACGCTGTGGGTCCCAGGCTATCTGCAACCCGCCCCCTTTCCCTCTGTCTTCCCTTTCTGCCAGCCTGCCAGGTGGACTTCAAGCTGCAGTGTCAGAAGCAAAGACAACAGCATCTCAGAGACTGTGGAACCAGCTCCCAGGTTGTGTCAGCCAGTTCTCCGCAGTGAGTCCCTTCATCTCGCCTGGATTTGTATCTCGGCGGAGCCGATACGGGGCTGTGCATTGCCCGGCTCTTATCAACGTCCCCCTTCGCCGCAGCTTCCTGGGAGCACACGCAGGAATAAGTAGGCGGCGAGGACTTGTATGTTCCTGAATCCATAAATAACTGCATCAGACAGATTTGAATAACACTGTAATCCTAACCTTATCTTCGCCTAGACCAAACAATTTTACAGAGTCCTTAAGTGAGATGCACAGTGCCCACAAGGCCTGCTCACTGGCATGGCACGCACACTCTGCACGGTGACAGAGTCTGCCATGGCAGGGGAGCCTGGGCGTTTCGGGTGCCTGAAGTCCAGCCAGGCCACCTTCCTGGCTTGCAAGCATGATTCCCACCTTATGAGCTAATGTGGTGTGGTTAGGGACCATTTTGAGTGACAGATGTCTAATTGTACAAAAACTATAAATACAACTCAAGCAAGGATATTCTGGGCATCAGAACCACAGATCTGAATGTCATCTGACCACTGAATTCAGGGTTCTGGTAGCATTAGCCAGTGTTGTGTTGGCTTTAGGCAAGGCCCACAGTGGTCATGCTGTCAATGACAAAGGGCCACCAGACGGGACCTGCTCTGCCAGAATATACAGTGTTCTTACTCTGGATTCGGAATACTTGTTTTTTTTACAAACCAGTAAGAGGAGAGCAAAAGCCACCATAATCCGGAAAGGAGGCAGTGATCAAATACTGAGCTTTGAGCTTTTGCATCTATTAAAATTAGCATGCAAGAGCTGCTTGCTGGCAGAATTTTGGTTAAAGATGGAGAATAATTAGTCTTTATCAACCAACAACACTATTATTAATACAATTTAGCATACTTAAAGGAAAGGGGATTATTATTGAATTCAAAATACAAAAGCAGGTTAAATATAAAACAGAACCTGAGGCTACAAAAGCCAACACTGGCAATGCTGTTTTAGCAAAACATAAGCCATTGAATTAATATTGCTAATTTGAATTGTATTGGTTTTGTCATTTTGTATGTAATTCTCATGCAAGCAGTCCCCGGATTACAGATGAGATAACGTTCCTGACAACATCTTTAGGTTGGATTTGTGTGTACTCGGACTCCTGATGAACAGCACATGTACGGTAATAATACCAACAACGCTGTAATGGCTTACATGTGGTAATAATAACACAGTGCATCCTGTAGTAATAGTAGCACCCCTGCACTGTGATAATAAGTTACAGAAACTCCGGTGCTCTTTCTTTTAATTTGAACAAACGGAACATAAAAATAAGCTCATATATAATGTTCAGATAAGAGATAGCAGAAATTTCAAAAAAATATTAAAGGTTAATGCACTTGGTGCCGCATCAACGTCTTGCCTAGTGGAGGGCGTTTCCGAGGCAGGAAGGCAGCTGGCGTTGATGGGAAGGTGATGACGGAGACGGGGCCGGAGGACGGGGCGGGTGCTGAGAGTCAGGGTTCGAGTCTGGTGCTGGAGGAGGGCAGTGCTCACCGCTGAAGTCGGTTTTCTGAAACAGGTGTCCAGGGTTGTTTGCACAGCCCTGTTCTTTTTCTCAGCATAAACAGCCTCTAGCGGTCGATATTCTCATGAACTGCATGGTAAACCTCTGTAAACCCGCAGTGTTACCATCTTGCCCCTCAAGCTTAGCAAATTCTGCTTCGGT
>CAUYRT010084845.1:0-69260 GCA_963574885.1 Lepilemur ruficaudatus
GTAGGTTTTTGAATGTAACAAGATAAGTCAACTTGAGTGGTAATATATTTTGGGAAATCAGCTCACTACAAATTGTGACTGTAAACATTGTACTGTAAATGCTTTGTAGTTTTCCCCCAATAAAAAAAAAAAAGAAAGAAAGACAAATGATTGCACTAAGTCTTTCAAGCCTTGCAGAAAAAAAAAAATAAATAAAAATAAAAAATAAATAAAATAAATTTATGATAGTATAAAAAGAAGAAAATATTTAAGAATAAATTTAACCAATTAAGTGAAAGATCTATACACTGAAAGCTATAAAACATTGATGAAATAAGTTGAAGAAGATATAAATAAACAGAAAAATATTTTGGATTGAAAGATTCATATTGTTAAAATGACAGTTCTGCCCATAACAATTACAGATTCAATGCAGTCCCTATCAAAATACCAAAGACATTCTTCCCAGAAATAAAAAAAAAAATCTTAAAATTTATATAAAACCACAAAGACCTCAAATAGCCAAAGAAATCGTGAGAAAGAACAACAAAGATGGGGGTCATACTTCCCAATTTCAAAATATACTACCAAGCTATGGTAATCAAAACAGAATTGTACTGGCATAAAAACAGACACATAAACCAATGGTACAAAATTGAGAGCCCAGTAGTAAATCCATATATATATATATATATATATATATATATATATATATAATCCAATAATACACAATGGGGAAAACATTGCCTCTTCAATAAATGGTGTTGGAAAACCTGGATAACTATGTATATGAGAATGAAACTGAACCCTAATCTTATACCACTTAAAAAAATCAACTCACAAGGTATTAAAGATTTAAATATCAGACCTAAACCTGGAAAACATTCTGGAAGAAGACATAGAGAAAAAAATCCATAACATTGGTCTTAGCAATGATTTTTTACATATGAAATCAAAAGAACAAGCAAAAAATGCAAAAATAAGGCCAGGTGTGGTGGCTTACACCTGTAATCCTAGCACTCTGGGAGGCCAAAGCAGGAGGATCACTTGAGCTCAGGAGTTCAAGACCAGCCTGAGCAAGAGTGAGACCCCATCTCTACCAAAAATAGAAAAATTAGCCCGGTGTGGGTGTGCATCTGTAGTCTCAGCTACTTGGAAGGCTGAGGCAGGAGTCTTGAGCCCAGGAGTTGGAGGTTGCTGTGAGCTAGGCTGACTCCATGGCACCCTACTCAGGGCAAGGAGTGAGACTCTGTCTCAAAAAAAGGAAAATGTAAAAATAAGTAAGTGGGACTATTTCAAGTTAAAAAATTCTGAACGGCAGAGAAAATGATCAACAAAATGAAAAGACAACCTATGGAATAAGAGATGATATTTGCAAATCATATATCTGATAAGGTATTAATATCTAAAAATCATACATCTAAATAGGAAATAATGATAATAATTTGATTTAAAATGGGCAAAGGAACAGAATAGACATTTCTCCAAAAAAGACAAACAAATGCCCAGTAGGTACATGAGAAGGTACTCAACAACTTCACTAATCATCAGGGAAATACAAATCACAACAATGAGATAACATCTCACCTCTAATAGTATGGCTATTATCAAATAAAGAAGAGACAACAGTGTTGGCAAGAATGTAGAGAAAAAGGAATTCTTGTGCATTATTGGTAGGAATGTAAATTGATACAGCTGTTATGGAAAACAGTGCGGAACTTCCTCAAAAAATTTACAATATAACTCCCATATGATCCAGCAGTCCCATTTCTAGGTGTATATCCAAAGGAGACAAAATCAGTAGCTAGAAGAGATGTCTGCATCCCTGACAGATAAATAATTTGTGATGTATATTACATATGTTCATATTCATATATAATCATATATATGAATATTGTCATAATAAAGAAGGAAATCCTGCTATTTGCAACAACATGAATAAACCTTGTGGGCATTATTCTAGTGAAATAAGACAGACACAAAGCAAATACTGTATAATCTCACTTATATGTGGAATTTAAAAATGTCAAACTCAGAGTAGAATGGTGGTTCCCAGTGGCTCGGGCATGGGAGAAATAAGATGTTGACCAAAGGGCACAAAATTCCGTTTATAAGATGAGTAAGTTCTGAGGATCTAATTTACATAATAATGACTATTTAATGTAATTAACAATACTGTTTTGTATACTTGAAATTTGCTAAGAAAGCAGATCGTAAATGTTCTCACTACAAAACAAACAAAAAACAACCAACAAAAATGATAACTAGGCAAGGTGATAGAAGTGTAAACTAATTTGAATGTGGCAATCATTTCACAATGTATGTATATCAAATCATCACATCGTATACCTTTTGCTTACACAGTGTTGCCAATTGTACCTCAAGAAAGCTGGAAAGAAAGGAAGAAAAAGCGAGAAAGAAAGCAAGAAAGCCAGAAGAAGGAAAGAAGGAAGGAAGGAAGGAAGGAAGGAAGGAAGGAAGGAAGGAAGGAAGGAAGGAAGGAAGGAAGGAAGGAAGGAAGGAAGGAAGGGAGGAAGGGAGGGAGGGAAGGAAAGGAGGGAGGAAGGAAACAAGCTAGATGCCCAATACAAATATAAGTACATTCTATAAATTCATGAAGAATGATTATTTCTACAAATCATAGATTTCCTTAAAAGTCCAATATTCAGCAAGAAAAAAATATTGAAATATCTTTACACTCCCGGAATTGAAAAATAATTAGATATTTTAGTAGTATAGATATTTAATAGATGTAGTATGTACTCATTGAGCATGAATTGTAAAAGCCACAATGTATGTTACAAACTGTCTTAAATATCTCTCTTACAGAGTGTAGAGCAGGAGCGTCATAAACTTTAATTTGCTTCCCATGCCTTATACCATGCCTCTTTTTATTTACTCTTCTTGCTCAACCACAAACATTTCTTAATACAATAATTTCAGAAATTACGCATGGACAGAAAACTCAGGTGTGCATTTTCCCCTTCACCAGAGAACAAGAGAACTTAAAATATTGGCCACATGTATTATGAGAATTATTCTTGCAAAAAAATTCTTGCAATCCCTCCTTCTAAAGAGTGGGTGGCATTATTTGTCATCAAAATTTGGGGAAAAGTCATTTGAAAGCAGTACCTGACATATGTTCTATGAATACATTTTGTTTCCTAATACCTATATAATTTTAAACACGGTAGCACATTTTATATTTTCTATTAACCAAATATAAAGTAATAGAAACCAAGATATTAATGGATTCTAGTTTACAATAATAATTTTCTTGATTATCTATGCTAGAGAATGATTGGCTATTAACGTGACTATTAAAAACAAAATATTCTTTTACTTATTTATTCTCAATACAGCATGAGATATTTATTGGCACAAAACATCCTATTTTGTTCCAAAGCGTTGTTACTTAGGAAACTTAGTTTGCAGAAACTTTTACCATGTCACAGTAAGTATATGTGACAAAATGGGAAATGCTGGGAAAATGCATTCCTGTTGGCCTGTGTATGCATGTGTGTGAGAGAGGGTGTAAGATGATGAAAGATACACAGCAAATTCAATAAATAGACTGTTTATTTTAAATACTCTACTTATTACCATAAAGTAAATTAAGAAACATTGAAATAAACTAGCTGTTCTAACATCCTGCTTATCTTAATGTATTGTCTCAATATCACTTTCAAATAAAGATGTTTGAAATAGTGTCTGCAATCTACATTTTTGATCTACCTAAATAGCTGCTGGCTTCAGCGGAACATTAATGCAAATCTAATGTACCTGCTGGTATGATTAGCTGAATCAAATGATGGCATTTAAGTAACACCTAAATAATCTTAATTAGGATCTTCAACTCATCTTAGCACTTAGAACTCTACAGATGGATAGTCTTAATTATCAGCCTTTTGATTAGGATAACAGCCCTAATCAAGATGATGTGGGCCTGATAGACAGAGTATCAGTAAATTAATGACTGCTGTTAAGCGGGAGCATAAGCAAAAAATATAGAACTGCTTTCTATGAGAGACAGGATGATGTCTACTCAAAGGAATTGATATTGTTAGGGAAAATATCAGAGTAAAAAATTATAGATTGGGATTAATGTTATCATATCCAGGTATATTTGAGCCTTTATATTCAACGTGATTATATTACATGAATATATTAACTTAGCATTTACATAAAAATGACAATGTAAGTTATTTTACAAATGTTTCTAAAGTCTCTATTGATATTAATAATTTGGTAAAACTTACTAGATTTGGAATCTGTTAATCAAAACTATTGGAAATGCCTTTCTTATGATGGAAATTATGATGCAAGACAAGAAAATTTTAAATATTTTTGCTTATTTGTTTCTCCAGAAATAGTACCTTTTTTGAATTTTAACTTTCCAAATTACCAACTGCCTGATTAATTAGGCATAAAGCACTGTGAAAAAAATGTTTTCTTGCAGTTGGACAGAGACTCCTTGATTTCAAACTCTTCTAGCATTTAACAAAGGAGAAAACAAAGCAAGTATTGTATATAAATTCCTCCGGAGCCATGAATTGATGTTGAATGGATTAAAAGAGGGCTTTCACTTATTTTCATTTCGTAGGTAACCTCTTACATCTTCAAAGTGAAGAAGGTTGCTGTACCATTTAGCTTTCTCCAGGGAACTTTCCTCCAGGCTCTGCCCGTCCTCTGTGTCTAGACTCCCTTCTAGGTTTCTTCTCATGACACCCACCCACCCATCCTCCTCCGCCTCTACCTCCTCATTCTTCTTTTAAGATCATTCTTGGCATGCTCATCTTCATGTGTGTGTGTTGCTGCTTTTTATTTTTTCCCGCTATCTCCCTGTCTACCACGAATCCCATTTAGACCCTTGTGAATCTTCACATGCACCCGAACCTCTCACTGAATAAAAACATTAGTTTCAGAATTCACACTTTTGAACTGCAAGTGTTGGTGACGGTGACATCAGAAATTAGATACACTGTCATTCCTAGTGTGAGTTAGCCAGGAGGGCAGGAGCCTATCCCTGTCTGAGAGGAAGAGAGGAGCAACACGTTCATTACTGTTCCGCATTATATACGTTAAAAACGCATTACATTGAGCAATTATCAATTCATCAGGTGTTTGCAAACAATTAAGTGATGCATGTTTCAAAGAACAGTGTTTAATAATTTGTGTTTAAACAGTTTATCCTTATAATAAAGATAATAGTATATGTAGTGACTATGCATGACCCCTGCCCTTGTATGCTAATACAGAGGCTTTCCATGCAAAAACCACAAACGTGAACACTTCACTTGCTAATTCATTCGCTAATTTATCTGGGTCTTTGAGAAAGACAAGCTGTGGAAACACTGCCTTAGACTCGTATGGTATTGCACAGGCCAGAGTAGCTTACTTCTCTGGCCACAGTGTCTTCTGTCTCATTAGCTAGCTTCTCTTCATACACCCAAGCCTAAATGTTCTTCAAAATTCTGTCCCGTGTCATTGTCCGACCATAAAACTCTGTTGTCATAATCTCATCCATGTGCAATAGTCAGTATTTACTTCTATGTACACCAGTATCTTCCACCCTGACTCTTCCCTGTCTTCTCGACCTATATATACACCCTAAGGCCTTGCAGATGTCCCTGCCTGGGTGCAGTCTGATGACTTTAAATAAAGCATGTGTGAATCTAAATCCATTATCTTCCTTCTCACCAATTTGTCGCCAACACTCAGGCTCAAGACCCTGCAATCTTGTTTGCTGTTTTCCCTGCACCTTCTATCTGTGGAAAGTTACCAAGGCCTCCTAACTCTGCCTTGTACACGTTTCCTCAGCCTGTTATCTTTATCGCTGACTGCCCATGCCCAGTCTCATTCATGTCTCTTTCTCTTATGTCTAACAAGGTTCCCCACAGTCCTTTCTTCCCTGAATTATCCTTCATTCAGCACACGAGTTCAACTGTCGCCAGTTGAACCAATCACCCCATGGAGAGCAGGATCGAAGCTTTTATAGATGGAGCAGGTGAAGAACAACACAGCTTTGACTAAATCTACTCCAGCTGTCTGTCTGGCTGTTGGGAAAGTTTATCTCCCACTTTCCTACTCCTACCCACCTAGAGATGGGCCTAATTTTCTCTGCCCATTTCTACTTCTGGAACTCACACTCAGACTCAACACGTACCTGCAGTGCTCAGCTCCACTTATTGAGAGCTCTTCAAATCCCATTCCACTCCCTGCAGTGTCTCCAAGTTTTTAGGTGCATTTTGGACCATGTGCTTTAAGTCTTCAGACTTTACTTTTCATAACTAAGTTTGTTCCCAGGGTTTTCTACAATTGTCTCTCTTTCAACTAAAGGCAGGAACATTTTTAAACTATCTACTGACTCAATTCTGATCATATTTCAATCATCATGTCATGAAGAAGTTAAATCTAATTGTGACCTATCTGCTAAGAGATTAAGTCCTGATTTTACTAACTGCCCTATTCCTTCACTATTTGCATTTATTTTCTACTCATAAGTTGTCTAAAATACAAAACAAAATCATAAACCAGTTAACTATGTTAAACAAATATCTGATAAATAAAAGGAAATGCAGTATTCTAAACTTAAGTAAATATTAATATACATTTACTATCAACAAAAGATAGAGCACAAGTTTTAGGGCATTTAGCAGGATGTCAGTATCTAACTCTGCACTTCTGTGTCCTTGAAATTACTCACTATTATCTAGAGTCCATCACAATCCAGCCAAGAAACGGAAATTTGAGACTAATGTTTATCCTTTTACTGGTGGGCATAGCACATGGGTCTATAGTTACTACCGTATCCCCTCCAATACATTTATTATTTAAATAATTTTTAAAATTTCTATACTCTATGAAGGCACCAGGCCAACCCTGGATCAGTCACAGCAAGGAAATTATACAAATACTTGTCAGCATAGAGGAAGGGGAAGGTAAGCCCTATGCCATACACAACTAATAGATGCATAAAAGAACAGAACAGGTACATAATAATAACATTTAGGAAAGAATAAGAATCTAGTCCTTCTTCTTCAGTTATGGTAAAGAAGAAATTTGTATTTTCTGAGGAAAAAAGTGATGAAACAATGTCCTCATGTTAATTTCACATTGTGGAATTAAAGGTTGGTTATGTTTCTCACAGATAAATTATCAATAATTACATTTTCATGACTGCTATGTTCTGTAGGTTTCCGCGAGTAATAAGAACTCATTTCATCATTGGGTCACATCTTGTTTAAAACTCAATCAAAAGTACAGTTTGTCTTGAATATTTTTAAAACTGTGGTTCGGATGTTATTGTTTATTTTTCTTAAATTTGAATTTCTCCATGTTATTCTTTGTTGTTATATCTACCAAAATGGTTATGACCTTCAAAATACTTAATTAAAATATAAAATAATAATAAATATAGCAGTTTAATGCTATACATCATAATACAATAGAAGTAAATAGTGAATCGACTTTGGTGCAAATGAGGGATGTGAACCTGAAAATGGTGGAGTAAATTGAATAGTTCAGTGTGATGATTCTGTGCAATAATCTGGAAGAGCAAAGCATGGATAAAATGCATGATGATAGTTATGAAAACTGGATTTTATTGTCCCAGTGATCCTTGGTGTAATGTCTATTACAGAACTTTGTCAAATCCAAATAAGAATCCGTTGAAATATTCATTTTTATAAAAATCAGCATATCAATTAAAACTTTGAATAACAAGTTAAAATAATTTCTCATATAAAATTATTTTTAATTAATGTAGAGAAGACAACAAAAGTACAAAGGCATCATTTCCAGTCACTTCTAATAGTTTAAGCAGGCATGCATCATAATATTTTGGGTAAGGAAATGATAAATATATTCCATTTGAAATCAGAAAAAAGAAAGTTCTTAGCAAAATCGTTTAATCAAATCTCACGGTTAGACATAAACAAAAGTTTATTTATTTATTTTTCCATGTAAATACATATTTTATTGCTTTCATCTTTTTTATCTTCTGTTTTTTATTTCAGAATATTACAGGGGTACAAATATTTTGGTTACAAAAATGGCTTTTGGACCATTTGAGTCAAAGTTATAAGTGTGCCTGTCCCCCATCTAGTGTGCATTGTACCCGTTAGGTGTGAATTTACCCATCCCCTCCTTCCCCCTCCCACCTGCTTGTTTTCCAATGAATTTTATTTATCTATATATGCACATAAGAATCGGTCAATTAGTACCAATTTAATGGCACATGTACAGTTTGTTTTTTTATTTTTCTGATACTTCACTTAGAAGATTGGGTACCAGCTCCATCCACATATATACAAGAAGTATTAGTTCATCATTATTGTATGGCTCAGTAGAACTCCATGGTATACATATACCACATGTTATTAATCCACTCGTATTGATGGGCACTTGGGTTCTTTCCACATCTTTGCAATTGTGAATTGTGCTGCTATAAACATTCTAGTGCAGATGTCTTTTTTATAGAATATCTTTTTCCCCCCTTTGGCTAGATACACAGTAGTGGGATCACTGACTCAAATGGTAGATCTATTTTTAATTCTTTGAGGTATCTCCACACTACTTTTCATAGAGGTTGTACTATTAATAGTTTGCAGTAACACCAATAGTGTATAAGTCTTCCTGTCTCTCTACAGCCACACCAGCATTTGTTATTTTGGAACTTTTTGATACAAGCCATTCTCACTGAAGTTAAGTGTTATCTCATTGTGGTTTTGATTTGCATTTCCCTGAAGATTAAAGACATTGTGCATTTTTTCATATGTTTCTTGGCCATTAGTCCATCTTCTTTTGAAAAATCCACCTTCTTTTGATCCTGTTTCAGTCTTCTACATATGGTTATACAATTTTCCCAGCACCATTTATTTAATAGGGGTTCTTTTCCCCAATGTATGGTTTTGCCTGCTTTGCCAAGATCAGATGGCAATATGAAGATGATTTTATATCTAGGTTCTCTGTTCTGATCCATTGGTGTATGTCTCTGTTCTTGTGTCAGTAACATGCTGTTTGGTTACTACAGCCCTGTAGTATAGCTTCAAGTCTGGTAAATTGATGCTTTACAATTTGCTCTTTTTGCTTAATGTTGCTTTGACTGTATGGGGTCTTCTTTACTTCCACAAAAAGCATAGAGTTATTTTTCCCAGATCTGTGAAAAATGATGCTGGTATTTTCATAGGGATTTCACTGAAGCAATAGATCATTTTGGGCAGTATAAACATTTTAACAATGTTCATTCTTCTAATCCATGAAAATAGTATGTTTTTCCATCTATTTATATCCTCTGCTATTTCCTTACTCAGTGTTTCATAGTTCTCCCTGTACAGGTCTTTCACCTTCTTAGTTAAATATATTACTAGATATTTTATTCTCTTTGTTGTTATTGTGACTGCTATTGTGTCTTTGGTTTGGTTCTCAGTTTGACTGTTGGCACATATGAAAGCTACTTATTTCTGTGCATTAATTTTGTTTCCTGAGACTTTGATGAATTTCTTAATCAATTTCAGTATAGTCTCTTGGCAGAATCTTTGGTGTTTTCTAGATATAAGATTATATTATCAGCAAAGAGTGATAGTTTGAACTCTTCTCCCTCTATTTGGATGCCCTTGATTTTCTTTTCTTGTCTGATTACTCTGGCTTGGACATCCAGGAATATGTTGAATAGAAATGGTGATAGAGGGCAACCTTGTTTGGTTCCAGTTCTAAGTGAGAATGCTTTCAATTTTTCCCCATGGAGTATGATGTTGACTGTGGATTTGTTGTATATAGCTTTTATCATTTTCAGATAATCTTATGTATGTCTATTTTGTTAAGCATTCTTATCACAAAACAGTGACAAATTTTGTCAAATGCTTTTTCTGTGTCTATTGAGAAGATCATACTGTCTCTTTTTTTACTTCTATATATGTGGTGAATTACATTTATAGATTTTCATATGTTGAACCATCCTGCATCTCTGGGGTAAAGCCCAGTTCATTGTGATAGATTATATTTTTGATGAGCAGTTGAATTTGGTTCCCTAAGAAATCTGTATGCACATAAACTTAAAAACTTGAAGGAAATGGCTACGTTCTTAGAAACATATAGCTCTCTAGTCTCAATCAGGAGGAAACTGAATTTCTAAACACACCAACATCAAGTAATGGATTTGAAGCAGCAATAAAATCTTCCCACAAAAAAAGTCCCAGCCCAGATGGTTTCACACCTGAATTTTTCCAGACCTACAAAGAAGAACTGGTACCTATCCTGCAGAAATTATTCTATAATGTCAAGAAGGAAGAAATCCTCCCCAACACATTTCACAAAGCCAACATCACCTTGATATGAAAGCCAGGAAAGGAATCAACAAAAAAGAAAGCTACATAACAATATGCATTATGCATATAGATGTAAAAATAAGTTTAAATTAAATTACTAATAAAAATAATTACAACCAATATAAAAAGTAAACTACCATACTATTTCATGTTAGTGTAGATTTTATTTTAGATTAAAATAAAATGATACATATTCAATACACTAAATAAGTCCTGATGTATGCATTTCAGGAAAAACAGCTCAACAATATTTCACACTAAAATTCTTTAGTATAATAATCTATATTTGTTTCTTCCTTCATCAGTCATAATTTGCATCAAAATTTAGCCAATAACTTGCACCACCAATAAAGCTACTCTTTATAAATGATATCATCTCTCTCACTGATACAAAACCAATATTTTATTTACCTTAAAAATATACATTGGCGGCTTTATTTTATTACTTTTGAATTATTTATTCCAAAATTGAGAGCTGACATGTATAAATTATTAATGGAATGCCCAAATTTTTAAAAATACTGATACAGCACAAGAACAGACCTATGGAACAGGATTGAGAAACCAGATATAAAACCATCCTCCTATAGCCATCTAATCCTTGACAAAGCAGGAAAAAACATACACTGGGGAAAAGAATCCTATTCAATAAATTGTGCTGGGAAAATTGGATAACCACATGTAGAAGACTGAAATAGGATTCATTCCTCTCACTTGTCACAAAAATCAACTCATGGTGGATAATAGACTTAAACCTAAAGCATGCAACTCTAAGAATTCTAGAAGAAAATGTTGGAAAACTGTTATAGACATTGGTCTGGGCAAAGAATTTATGAAGAAGACCCAAAGGCAATCATAGCAACAACAAAAATAAATAAATGGGACCATGATCAAATTAAAAAGCCTTTGCACAGCCAGGGAAACTATCATGAGAGCAACTTACAGAATGGGAGAAAATATCTGCATGCTACACATCTGATAAAGGGCTGATAACTAGAATCTATATAGAACTCAGGAAAATCAGCAAGAGAAAAATCAAACCACCCCATCAAAAAGTGGGCAAAGGACATGAACAGAAACTTTTGAAAATAAGATAGACTATTGGCCAAAAAACATGAAAAATGCTCACTGTCCTAATCATCAGGGAAATGCAAATCAAAACCACAATGAAAAATCTATTAATTCCAGTGAGAATGGCCTTTATCAAGAAGTCCCAAAACAATAAATGTTGGCATGGATGCAGAGAGATAGGTACATTCATACACTGCTGGTGGGACTGAAAACTAGTACAACCGCTGTGGAAAGTAATATGGAGATACCTCAAAAAGCTACAAGTAAAACTACCATTTGACCCAGCAATCCAATTAATGGACATCTACTCAAAGGAAAAAAAAACATTCTATAAAAAAAACAACTGCACTAGAATGTTTATAGCAGCACAATTCACAATTGTAAAGATATGGAAAGAACCCAAGTGCCCATCAAGAAATGAGTGGATTAATAACATGTGGTGCATGTATGCCATGGAGTTCTACTCAGACACAAAAAACAATGGTGATCTAGCACCTCTTGTATTATCCTGGATAGAGCTGGAGCCCATCCTACTAAGTATCACAAGAATGGAAAAACAAGCAACACATGTACTCATCATGAACTTGATATTAACTGATCAATCTTTATGTGCACATACAGCACTAACATTCATCGGGTGTCAGGCAGGTGGGAGGCGGTGGAGGGGATGGATATATTCACACCTAATGGGTGCAGCCTGCACTGTCTGGGGGATGGACACTCTTAAAGCTCTGACTCGGGTGGGACAAACTCAATACATGTAACCTAAACATTTGTACCCCTGTAATATGCTGAAAAAATATATGTAAATAAATAAAAAAAGTGCTGATAGATTTATCAGCTTATATTGATGAGCTTTCTTCACATCTGTTTGACTTAAAATCAGATATATTTTCTCAGTTGACAATGACCAGGATAGCGAATGTTAACAAGGCATATAAAATGTCATGTATTGAGGAATTATGACTTCTTATGATTTTCTAGGAGTATATACAGGCCTTCAAAACTGCTGCATAATTGACAGTAGTTTTAATTATTTATTTGATAATATCAACATTCTTGTCAAAAACCTTTCATGATTTCCCATTCATTAATTAACTTGAATTCAATCTGGCATTCATAATAATGTTCAAGGCTTTGTCCCCAGACTTACTTTTAAGCCTTCTCTCCCAGTGTTCCCTCTGAATGTAGACCTCAATCTAGCTGTTGCTTACTTTTTAAAAACATACCTGGCACCTTCCCTCTTTCTCAGTCTTTTACACTATTTTCTTCATCTAAAATTTCATTTCTTTTCTCAGTTGTGATTACCCAGAGTTTAGAATCAACATTCAAAGTTTTCTTTATATGAACAATTTTCTGATGTCATCATAAATATAATCTTTGACTCTGAATCCCAATAGCATTTATGGTCATGCATCTCTTAATAGTGAAACTTAACAGTGGAGATGCATTCTGAAATGTCTCCTTAGTTGACTTGGTCATTGTGTAAGTATCATAGAGTGTACTTACAAAAACCTAGATGATGTAGCCTACTTCACACTTAGAGTATATGGTACAGCCTATAGCTCCTAGCTTACAAATCTGTAGAGCATGGACTAGCACTGAATCCTGCAGGCAACTGTAACAAAATGGTAAATATTTGTGTATCTAAACATATATAAGCATACAAAAGGTACAATAAACATATGGTATAAAAATTAAAAATGATACACTTGTATAGGGCAGCTCCATTATAATCTTATGGGACCACTGGTGTATATGTAATCCTTAGTTGACTAAAAAGTCATCATGTGGCATATGACTGAATTTGTATTTCCCTCAAGTTGTTTATGATTCTGTGGTTGGTGTTTACCAGATGAATATTTGTCTTAAAGAACAGAGAGATCATATTTATATCTATAATCTTCTCCAACTTTTTCCCAGCTTTAGTACCTAGAGAAGTATTTTGTTATGGCAAGTGCTCCATGTATATGTTTTAAAAAAAAAAGAAGAAGAAATAAGAACTGTGGGTATAAGACATTCTATTATAAACACATCTGCACCCGAATGTTTATGGCAGCACAATTCACTATTGCTAGGTTGTGGAAACAACCCAAGTGCCCATCAATTCATGAATAGATTATTAAAAGTTGGTATATGTTTACAATAGAATATTACCCTATTTTAAGAAATGATAGTGTGCTAGCACCGCTTATATTATCCTGGATTAAGCTTGAGCCCATTATTCTAAGTGAGGTGACACAAGACAGGAAGAATGGGCCCTACATGTATTCACTATCAAATTGGTACTGACTGATTAACACTACGGTACTCAAATGGTGGTGGTGTTCACTAGGGATTCGGGGGGTGGCGGTAGACCCACATCTGAGGGATGGGGTGAGCACTGTGGAGGGGAGGGGAATGCTTGAAATGTAGTTGGGGAAGGGAATTGGGGGTCTCAATAGGGGGAAACAAATCCCCTAAAATTAAGTTATGTGAATAGCTGTACAACTTGGTAAATTTACTAACAATCATTGAATTGTGCACTTAAAATGGAGTAAAGGCATGATACGTAACTTATACTTTAATAAAGGAAATTAAAAAGTGGGACCTTTAAGAAGTGATTAGTCCATGAGGGCTACAAACTCAGGGTGGGTTGATGATGGTATAAAAGGGTGAGTTTGTTGGCCTCTAATCCTCTCTGTCCTCTCACCTTCTGCCATGTGATGATGCAACAAGTGGACCTTCACCAGGTACTACCATCTCGATACTGGACTTTCCAGCCTCCAGAATTGAGACAATAAATTTCTGTTTATTATAAATTACCAAGTCTCAGGTATTCAGTTATAGCACCAAAAATTGACTAAGACAGTTACATGGGTTTGAGTTGCTGAAGAGCTAGACTTCAAGCTGAATGAAAGATCTCCACACTAAAATGAAGAGTATGTTATTTGATCCTCTAGGCTGATGATAAGTAAAGCTTGCTTTATCTAAGAATAAATAATTATTTACAAAAGAAAAAAAATGACTTAATATAAAGCTACAGTGAACAAGACAGTGTGCTAGTAGCAAAGAGATAAACAAATAGATGACTAGAATGGAATAGAAAACCAGAAATAAACCTAAACAAATATGAGCAATCAATTTTTGACAAAGCTATAAAAGCAATTTAATGAAGAAATTATACTCTTTTCATCAAATGGTACTGGAATGATTGAACATTTAAATATCCATATGCATATACACAAAAAAAGAATCTTGACCTAAACCTCAAAGTACATCACGGAGCTAAATGTAAAATGTAAAACTATAAAACATTTAGAAGAAAATTTTCATGGCATGGGGCTTAGGCAAAGAATTCTTAGACATGCCACCAAAAGCATGGTTCACAAAAGACAAAATCAATAAACTGTACTTCATCAAAATGAAAAGCTTTTGTTCTGCAAAAGATAAGATTAAGAAAATGAAAACACAAGCCATAGAGTAGGAAAAAACATTCACAACACATATACCAAAGGACTTGTATTAAGAATTCATAAAGAACTCTTACAACTGAATGTTAAGAAAAAGGCATACAAAAACAAGGAAATGCCTTGAACAGATACTTCACAAAAGGAAAAGAAATATGAATGACAAATAAATACATGTGAAGATGCTCAACATCACAATTTCAAATCACATATTTAACAAAGGACTTGCACACAGAATATATAAAAAATTCTCCAAACTCAAAAGAAGGAAAACAGACCCCATTAAAAACGGGCAAATGAGTTAGACAGATACATGGATTGCAAATAAGCACATGAAAAGATGTTCAACATCATTATCATTAGTGAACTCAAATTAAAACCATAAGATACCAGTATACACCTATTAGAATGACTAAAGTAAATAATATTTTAAATGTCAGATGCTAATGAGGATGTAGAGTAACTGAAACTCTAATTGTCAGTATAAATGTTGGTAAAAATGTAAATAGTGCACCTATCCTGGATTATGGCTTGGCAGTTTCCTATAAAGATAAATGTACACTTTTCATTATTATCAATCTCACATCTAGGTATTTACCTAGAGAAATGAAAACTTACATTCTTAGGAAACCATGTATACAAAGGTTTATAGCAGCTCTATTTCATAATCATCAAATGTCCTTCAATAAGTAAAAAAGTAAATAGTGTAAACCTATATAAAAGAATGCTACTCAGCAATAAAAAGAAATGAAAAGTTAAGCAAGCAATAACTCGGATGAATCTCAAACACACTGTGCTAAACGGAGCCAGTCTCCAAAGGTTACATGCTATATAACTCCACTCATACGATATTTTCAAAAGGATAAATCTTTAATGACAGAAAACAGATCAGTGGTTATTGGTGTACAGATGGACAGAGAGTATAAATTCAAAGGGATAACAGAAGGAAATTCTGGGGGTTGATGCAACAGTTCTGTATCTTGATTTTGTTAGTAGTTACATAAGTCTATACATGTGTTCATAGATTTGTCCAGCAAAAAAGTCAATTTTACAATATGCTAACTTTAAAAATAAAATTAAACATAACAAAATAATTAGAAAATCCCCATAATATTTGTAAATTAAGAAATACTCTCTAAATAACTCATAAGTCGAAGAAGACATTACAATGGAAATTCAAAAGTATTTTGAACTGAATGATAATGAAAATACTCTATACCAAAACTTCTGGAACATATCTAAATCTATGATTAGATGAAAATTCACAACTTCACATGAATATACTAGAAAAAAAGAAATACTCAAATAAATGAGCTAGACATCCTTCTCAAGATGGTAGACAAAGGATAGCACATTGAACCCAAAGAAATTAAAAGGGGAAAAAAATAGAATTAGAGGAATAAAAATTAATGAAAAACACATAATTCAGAGAATCAACAAAGCCAAAGGTTGGTTGGTTATAAAAACTAATAAAATTGATAGATTCTCAACAAAACCAATTAACGAAAAGGAGAGAGAAGGAACAAATAGTTGATATTATGATGGGAAAAAAGTTTATTACTATATAAAATGAAGATTTTTTTTGAATCTTGAAAGGATATTATGAAAAATGTTATATCAAAAAACTAAAGATTTAGATAAAATAAACACATTCCTAGAAAAAAATGAGACATCAAAACTGACAAAAAAGAAACAGAAATCTGATTGTTATGGACTGAATGTTTGTGTGTCCCCCTCTTCTCAAATTCATATGTTGAAATTCTAACCCCCAATTTGATGGTATTACAAGGTTGGGTTTTGGGGAGGTGATTAGGTCATGACGGTAGAGCTCAAATGAATGGGATTAGTGCCCTTATAAGAGATTCCAGCTGGGCGGGCACAGTGGCTCATGCCTATATTCCTAGCACTCTGGGAGGCTGAGGCGGATGGATCCAGGAGTTCAAGACCAGCTTGAGCAAGAGCGAGACCCCGTCTCTACCAAAAATAGAAAAACTCAGCCAGGCATGGTGGCACATGCCTGTAGTCCCAGCTATTTGGGAGGCTGAGGCAGAAAGATCCCTTAAGCCCAGGAGTTTGAAGTTGCTGTGAGCTAGGCTGATGCCACGGCACTGTAGCAGGGGCAACAGAGTGAGACTCTGTCTCAAAAAAAAAGAAAAAAAGAGAGAGAGACTCCAGAGTTCTCTAACTCTGTTTCCACCATATGAGGACACAGCAAGAAGACTGCTCAATGTGAATCAGGAAGTGGATCTTCACCAAACACTAAATCTCCCAGCACCTTGACCTTGGACTTCAAATCTTCCAAAACTGTGAGAAATAAATGTTTGCTGTTTAAGCCACACAGGCAATAGTATTCTGCTATAGCAGCCCAAACAGACCAAGACATTGATTGTTTCTACCACAATTAAAGAAATTAAATCCATAAAATAATCCTTAGGTTAGTTGGCTTTGCTCATGAACTGTACCAAACATTTAAGAAAGAAATAATGCTAACCTTACACAAACTTTTTTAGAGTATAATAAAAGAAAATATATCTAACTCATCATCAACATGAGTGCATCTCAAAAGCATTATACTAGGTGAAAAAAGCCAGATACAAAAGGCTACATACTATATGATTCCACCCATATGACACTGAGAAAAGACAAAACTTTTCAGTTTTGCCAAGGGCTGGGAGTAGGGGAAGGAGAATGACTACACAAAAAGCATAGGGAAATATTTCAGGATAATGGAAATAATCCGTCTGTATCTTGATTGTGGTGAGAGTTAGATGATAGCATACTTTGTCAAAACTCACGTAAATATATACCAAAGAAGCGAATTTTGCTGCAAGTAAACAATATCTCAATAAATCTGACTTGAAAACCCAAGAAAAAAAAGGTATATGACATATTCTAAAAACAGTATCAACAGTAAATATTTTAATCAGATATTACTGTGGTGTTTCAGAAGCAAATTATCTGTGATATAATATCAGTATAATCCCTCTGGGCTTACACACAACACAGTTGACCCTTGAACAACATGGATTTTAGTTGTGCAGGTCCACTTATATGCAAATGTTTTCAATAAATATATTGGAAAATTTTTTGGAGATTTGTAGCCATCTGAAAAAACTCACAAACGCATAGCCAAAAAATGAAGAAAAAATTAGGTATGTAATAATGCATAAAATATAAGTAGACATTAGTCTAGTTTGTCATTTACTACCATAAAATATATATAAATCTATTACAGAAGGTTAATAATTATCAAAACTTATGCACACAAACACAGACCATCCATGGCACCATTTGCAGTTGAGAGAATGTAAACAAATATAAAAATGTAGTATTAAATTATAACTGTATAAAATTAACTATAGCACATACTATACTACTACAATAATTTTGTAGCCACCTATTATTGCTATTCTGGTGAACTCAAGCATTGTGAGTATCCCCTTAAAAAAACAGGCAACACTAATCAGCTCTGTATGAGCAGTTTCTCTCTCTAGAAAGTTGTTCATTGCAGTAAAAAGTGATCTCTGATGATTCTCAGTTTTTCATCATGTTTAGTGCAGTATCATAAACCATGCATAACACCATGGGACCCAAACAAAATGTCACTTGCGATGCTGGAAGTGCTCGCAAGAAGCAGAGAAAAGTTATGACATTATAAGAAAAAGGTGAATTCCTTGATATGTACCATAGATTGAGATCTATGGCTGTGGTTGTCTGCCATATCAAGATAAATGAATGTAGCATAAGAATTATTGCAAAAAAAAATGAAAAGAAAATTTGTGACATTGTTGCTGCAGCTATGCCAGAAGACACAGAAACCTCCTTTTTATCTCACATTGAAAATGCAGCTTTTACGTGGATACAGGACATAAGAAAGGCATACCTACAGACTCTAATGTCAATATGATTCAAGTATATGATAACTTACAGCAAAAGGAAGGTGAAAGATCTGAAGGTGGAGAATTTAATGCCAGCAAAGGATGGTTTGATAATTTTAGAAAGAGGTTTGGCTTAAAAAAATGTCAAGATAACAGGAAAAGCAGCTTTTGCCAACCAAGAAGCAGCAGATGAGTTCCTAGATGCCATAAAGAAAATCATTGAAGAGAAAGAATATATGCCTGGACAAAATTTTAATGCAGACCAATGTGCCCTATTTTGGGGGGGCGGTGGGGGAGGGAGGGTGGGAATGACACAAAGGGCATTTATTAGTAAGGAAGAAAAGTGAGCACCAGGATTTAAAGCAGGAAGGGATAGGCTAACTCTACTGTTTTATACAAATGCAATCAGGTTTATGATCAGTACTGTCCTTATCTAAAAAGCTGTAAACCCTCAAGATTTAAGGGAAACGATAAATACCAGTCTTTTCATTGTACAGTAAGAAGGCCTGGACAATGAGAATCCTTATTTTGGATTGGTTCCATCCATGCTTTGTCCCAGAAGTCAGGAAGTATTTTGCCAGCAGAGAGCTACCTTTTAAAGTTCTTTTGATATTGGATAATGCCCCTGCCACCCAGAACCCCATGAGATCAACAGAAAGGCATCAAACTAGTCTACTTGCCCCCAAATACAATGTCTCTAATTCAGCCTCTAGATTAGGGGGTCATAGGATCTTTAGAGCTCATTACCCATGGTTCTCTATGGAAAAATTGTCAATGCTATGGAAGAGAATTCTGATAGAGAGAACATCATGAAAGTCTGGAAGGATTACATCATTGAAGATGCCATTGTTATAGAAAAAGCCATGAAAGCCATTAAGTCCCAAACAATAACTTCCTGCTGGAGGAAACTGTGTCCAGATGTTATACATGACTTCACAGGATTTATGACGGAGCCAATCAAGGAAATCATGAAAGAGATTGTGAATGTGGCAAAAAAAAAAAAAAAGTAGGGGGGGTAAAGAGTTTAAAGGTATGGATCTTGGAGACATTTAAGACTAGCAGATACCACAGCAGAGGAATAAACAGAAGACGACTTGATAGAGATGAGAGTTTCCAAACCAGTGCCAGACAATGAGGATGAAGACACAGAAGAAGCAGTGCCAGAAGACACTGTTGGAAGTGTTACAATTATTGAAGACTGCTTTTGACTTCTTTTATGACATGAACCCTTCTATGAAACAGGCACTGAAACTAAAGCAAATGATGGAAGAAGGATTGGTACTGTATAGAAACATTTTTAGAGAAATGGGAAAGCAAGAGTCAGAAATTGCAATATATTTCGGTAAAGTTACACTGAGTGTACCTGCCTCTCCTGCCTTCCCTTCTACCTCCTCAACCTCTTCTGCTTCTGCTACCCCTGAGACAGTAAGACCAACCACTTCTCTTCCTACACCTCCTCAACCTACTCAATATAAAGATAACAAGGATGAAGATCTTTATGATGATCCACTTCCACTTAATAGGAAATAAACGTTTTCTTCCTTACAATTTTCTTTTCTCTTACTTCATTGTTAGAATACAATATATAATACATATATATGTACATATATACGTATATAATACATATATATATATAACATACAAAATGTGTGTTAATCAGCTATTTATATTATTGATAAGGTTTCCAGGTAATAGTAGGCTATTAGTCATTTATCTGGGAAGTCAAAAGTTATACATGGAATGTTACCAGCTCAAGGGGTCAGTAGCCCTAACCCCCACGTTGTTCAAGGGTCAACTGTATTTCAAATTAACTCTGAAACTACAAATTCACTGGATCTAACAATATTGGTTGATGATAAGTAGCTGTTCAGTCATTTAAAATTTAAAGATTAAATAACTAGCTACTTATCAATTTGAGTGATTATGTATTGGGGGGGTGTATTTATGGTCATTCCTCAGTATCCATGGGGACTGGTTCCAGGGCCTCCATGGATACCAAAATCTGTGGATGTTCAAGTCACTTACACAAACTAGCATCGTATTTGCATATAACCCATGCACATCCTCCCATATACTTTAAAACATCTCTAGATTACTTATACCTAACACAATGCAAATGCTATGTAACTAGTTGTTATACTGTATTTTGATTTGTATTTTTATTATTGTATTGTTATTTCTTATTGGTTTTTCCCCTAAAATATTTTTCACATAAGTTTGGTTGAATCCACAGATAAGAAAGCCAAGTACACAGAGGGCTGATTACCTACTCCAAAGATTCCTTTTCCTTGACAGCTTTGAATAATGAAAATATTTTTCTGCTATGCCTATCTTTTATCATTTTTGTTGAGTGTACTTAATTTCTAAATAGTTATAATGTAAATGTCATATATGGGTTATTCCAAGTACACATTATTTTTCAAAATCTGATATCTACCCATTTCTTTTTCTAATGTGGAATCCCTTCCTTTATCTTTCTCAAGAAAAGGAAGCTAAAGCTGCAAAATGACAGCCAACTTGATTTTCATGATCTATTTCCAGGTGGTCTGTCACAGGCTAGCATATCCACAGGGGCCAAAGGCTGTAATTTCAATACCTCCTGTAGGAGTTCAGAAAGAATTAAAACAGCAGCACTCATTGTTGTATCTCCCTAAGTGTACTTCCTATGTTAGTGATCATCACATATGTAATATCATTAGAAAGAGCTTGTGTTTATACCCACAAAGTCTACTCTCTAAGATTTATCCCTACCTTCCTGTAGTTACATGCAATTCCAGAACTCAAGGATCATATCCTTAGCACTAAATGAAAAGCATTAAGCCCAACGACAGCATCTGGAGCTTTTCTTTCATTATATACTTTCATTGCCCTGAAATCAAAGATATGTTAACAATACTTACACGAATGGAATGCATTACAACTTACTCTGCGTTAGTGGAAAAGTGCACTCTATATCTACATCTATCCAAAGACACATATGTTATTCCTATCATCCGGCTATACTCATTTCATTTACTAGGATTATTAAGAACATTTAAATCAGCCACTTTAAAACTGCCTTATAATATCACATCAGGATATAAAAATAGGACAACATGTGGATAACTATTTCCCAACCTTTGCCATTTAATCAAAGGAGCATAAATTTCTGATTCTCTACTTTTGCTGACCAACATTTATCTAACATGTCAGTCATGTATTATAGTTTATTCCAATCTGTTTCATTTTGGAAAGGCCACTCCAATAATCACTAGACTGGGAAGAAAACCTGTGAGAAGTGAATAAACTAGAACTAAAAAAAAAAAAAAAAAATACTGAACAGATTGCTTCTATTTGGTTTAGCATCATTCATGTCTGGGATACTCAAGGTGCTTTACAAAGAGGTATAAATTAGAACTGTAATGAGTGATTATAAACAACAGCTTAGCTTGTAGGAGACTTGCTTGTTTACCTACGAAGAAAAGACTTGACTGGCACTCCAGGTTTATTCCCTCTACGTTCCTCTAACAATAGTGCAGAATCTTTAGCTTACAAAGCCATAAATACCCTTACTGGAGGCAGACACTAAGGCCTTCAGTTAAAGATCTCTATGGAACAGTATATTTAAGTCTGATAGCTTGCCCTGTAAACCACGTACTATATCAAGAGAGTAGAGGATACCAATTAAGATTCTGAAATAAATTAGAATTGGCATGAAGAGTGATCAATGAGAACTGGAATTTTAATCAGTATTTAAAATATGAATCCTAGAAGTGACATTCAGTTTTTTAAATAATTAACACTAAATTATATTAACTGTAGCATGATTGATAACATTTAAAATACAGAAAAAGATAGTGAAAGTTATACAGGATTTTTTAAAATGCAGTCTGGACACTTGGATGGAGGTAATGTATGTGATGGTGGGTATGTGCATATACATACTTAATCCAGGTATGGAATAATACAAAAAAACTGGTTATTTCCTAACACTGAAAATTCCATTTTGTCATTTTTAAATGCATAAAAGCTGGATTAGAAACAACTTTTAAAACAATAATTTATTATCCATTCTATAATATTTGAGTACTTACTATAATCCAAGTAAATACAATGTTGACAAAGCTAGACAAGGTAATTTGTAATTACAAAATTACAAAACTCTCCATTCAGATTAGGTATCGATACTATGGGGGCTAACCACAGGGTTACTTAGTACACTCTAGAAGAGCAGAGAGTGCTTTACTACACAAGTGAAACCTCTAATGAGCCCCCCAAAATGAATGGAAACTGGCCAGAAAAGGAGAGAAGAAAGAGAATTTCATGCTGAGAAAACAACCTTTATAAAGATACAAAAGTGAGAAAAAAGAATGATAGTTAAGAAATTGGTAATCACAAGAACCAATAATTACATTTATTTTATTAATTAAAATTACTACCATTTATTGAGATACTACTACATAATACTAACCTTCCAACACACACTGCTTCTAATATTTACAGCTTTTCAACTATCCTTATTCCCATCTTATGGAGGAATAAATTTAAGGTTCAAAGAAAAAAAACTTGCCTTTTCACGAAAAAATTTTAAATGACTTGAGATGATCAGAAAAGATTACTGGGTATCCTGCCTAGGGGACCTTTCCTTGTCTAAGATATTTTAAAACTCCATAAATTAAATGATAATTGATAGCAATGCAAATTTTCCATTAATATGCAAATAAATTTTGTCCAGTGGAGTTGTGCGTTGATTTCCCTCCCCACGTGGAAGAAGCCAGTTTGTTTTAAATCTATTAAGCAATTCCTGTCCAGATTCCTGATGGCCTACATATGTGCCTGCTCTTTGCATCCTTTGAGCTTGTAACATCTTACTGGTTCCCCCATTAATTAATGAGTTAAGTAATACTTAAGTAATTAATGAGTTAAGTAATACTTTTGACATATGTTCATAAATATGACCATGTGTTCATAAATATTAGGCATGGTTTTCCCTTTTTAAAAAATTATCCTACGATAGATCCAAAGTACAATGAATCAGAATTTGAAGGCTTCTATGGATTCTATATGGGTGCAAAGACAAGGCTCCTTCCATACAACTCAGTACTTTTCTCCTTTTATTCTTGGATGTTAATGCCAACATAATTTTTATAATACCTCTTGCAAAGGGTCTCACCTAATTTTTTACGCTCTATGTGATGAAACTTTCTAAAATGTCCAGCATGAGGCTATTTTCCTCCTTTCACTAATTTCTTCACATATCCCTAATTCCTCAGCCTCCCGTGGAATGAAAAAGGAAAGCAAAAGTAGCTTCGCTCATTCCAAGCCTTTTCGTACTCAAGCAATTACAAACAGAAAGAATGAATTACAATTTCATGCCATTTAAAACTTTCTCAGGCATAATTCAACTCAAAGCCCATAGGACAAACTCTCGGATAATTAAAATGTATTGCTATAATGAATAAGAGAAAGGTGGCAACCTGGGGGAGAACTTAGGAAACCCTTGCTAATTATTCTTTTTGTTATATAACATTCCCTTTCTTGACCTCATTTTTTTGAAAAAAATTAGATTGTTTTGGTTGAATCAAAACTAATACCTAGTGACAAATATTCAAATCTGCACAATGGAAATTGGGCGGTAAATTTCCTTATAATATAAAATATCCAACAACACAATGGGCCACTGTTATGATATTCATTCAATTCACAAGGAAACTGTAAAAACTTTAATTTAAAAAGAATAAGGAATCCAGTGCATACACTTATATAAAGATGTATTCATTTACCTGCTTAACAAAATTGACAGCATGAAGCTTTTTCTGCATGTTACAATGACATGTGTTAAAGGTATACTACTTTCGAACCAAACATTTACCCTTCGCCAGTGGTGAAAGGCAACAAGATCTCTTTACAAAGTCTCGTCTTTTTCAATAAATTTTGCATGAAAACATGTTATACTGGCACAAAGTTGCCTGCTGTCACATTGGAAGTGTGATAAATGTTTAATGAAAACAACACCACACAGCTTGGTGTCAGATAACAGCTATCACACAGCCCTGCTTTGATCCAAACAGACACTTAAAAGGAGTTCTAAGCATGCTCTGCACCACAAAACTCTATAACCTATATGCAAATAGGGGTAAATTAGCATAAGTGACTTCCCACTGTATAAAGAAATAAGAGGTAAGGAAAAATGTGACAGGCTCTATAAGTATGTAACTGCTGTCAAAACTCAAGAGTCCAGTTTTCCCAAATCACTTCTAACATCTTCTGCCAAACACTAGGTAGGAAAAAAAAAAAAACAACCTTATCAACAGGAATTTATTACATGAAACTCGAAAGCTGAAGACACTGGAATACTGCCAAGATTAAAGCCATGACTAATATCTATCTATAAAATATGATTATTACATGATACTAGTCTTCTTATACACACTACTTGCAATATTTATAACTTTTTAAGTATCACCATCCCCATTTTGTAGAAGAATAAATTGTGTATCTAGAGGGAAATTCTTACCTCTCTCAAAAAGTATAAAGCTTCAGAAATTTATGTAAAGAAAAAGAGAAGAATGTATAAACTTAAATGTTTTGGCAAAATATCTCCAAAGTCTTGACGGGTACACTTCTGAAAACAGCATCCATCTACTGAAAAGCTAATAAGGAAAATAATAAAGGTGAAAATCCGTCATGGTAGCAGGTCACAAAGGAGGGCACACGTAGGAGAACCAAATTGGGTTTCTAATGAATTCTAAAGTTATTCAAATTAAAAAGAAAGCATTTTAGTAAGTGTCTGAGTCCATTTTGTGCTACTATAACAGAATATCACTGGGTAACTAATTTATAATTTATAGAAATTTATTGGCCCACAATTCTGGAAGCTGGGAGGTCCAAGATCAAGGGACCAGCATCCGGTAAGGAACTTATTGCAGCATCATCCCATGGCAGAAGAATAAAGAGATGGCAAGAGAGAAAGAGAATGGCAAACCCATCCTTTTATAAGAAACCCACTCCCAAGATAATCACTCCTGTGATTAACAGCATTAATCCATTAATGAGATGAAGGTAGAGTCCTCACAGTCTAAGTATCTTCTATAGGTTGCACCTACCAAGTCTGCAGCACTAGGGATCATATGAACTTTAGGGGGCACATTCAAACCATAGCAGTAGGCAACAAATGTTTTAAATCAAATTTTCCTAGCTTGTGATTTATATCAAATTCATCCAAATGCTATTCCTTTTTTTTTTTTTTTTTTTTTAAGAGACAGGGTCTTGCTCTGTCACCGAGGCTGGAGTGTGATAGTGTGAACACAGCTCACTGAAACCTTGAACTTTTGAGTTCAAGCAGTCCTCCAGCCTCAGCCTCCCTAGTAGCTAGGACTATAGGCATGCACCACCATGCATAACTAATTTTGTTTTTTTTAATTTTGTAAATACAGGATCTCACTACGTTTCCCAAGTTGGTCTTGAACTCCTGGCCTCAAGCAATCCTCCCACCTCAGCCTCCCAAAATTCTGGGATTACAGGTATGAGCCACCACATCCGGCCCAAATTCTACTCTTAAGGACAGCACTATGATTTAAGACTAAATAGTAGAACATTACTGTAGATATTTACATATTCATTGACAACTAATCTTTCAAAGACCAGAGTCTGTAAAAGATGTTTTATACTAGTTGACTATACTTTACAGAGATTGGATTAAGATGTTATTAAAGAAGGCCCAATAACATGCTAATCCACAGAAGACTCAGATAGAGTACTCAGTGTTCACCATCATCAAATCAAATTGCAATTATGAGATGCCATAACAAATTTCATATTTCTGATTTTTGACTCTCAATAATTGTTTAACAAAACAATGCTGTGTCTGATTTCAACTCTGCTATTTCTTAAGAAAAATCTGTTTTCATATTGCAAAGACATTTTTCCTTATAAGAAATAAAACTGTCATCCGGCCTGGCACAATGGCTCACACCCATAATCCTAGCACTCTGGGAGGCCAAGGCAGGAGGATCACTTGAGCCCAAGAGTTTGAGGTTGCAGTGAGCTCTGATGTGGCCACTCTAGCCCTGGCAACAGAGCAAGAGTCTGTCTCAGAAAAACAAATACAATTGTCTAAGGATAAGATAAATATTTAAGCTTTTAAAATATGAGGGAAAAACAAGAAAAATCTATATCAATGTTTAAAGAGAAATCCTTAGATGGAAAACCCTACCATGTTCATGGATTCCCAGAATCAATATTGTTAAAATGTCCATACAACCTAAAGTAATCTACAGATTTAATGCAATCCCTATCAAAATACCATCATCATTCTTTACAGATCTAGAAAAAATAGTTCTATGCTTTGTATGGAACCAGAGACGACCTCGTATAGCCAAAGCAATCTTAAACAAAAAGAAAAAATTGGGAGGCATCAGTCAAACAGACTTCAAGTTTTACTATAAGGCTATAGTAACCAAAACATCATGGTACTGGCACAAGAATAGGGACACAGACCCATGGAACAGAACTGAGAACCCAGATATAAAACCATCCTCATATTGTCATCTAATCTTCGACAAAGCAGACAAAAATACACATTGAGGAAAAGAATCTCTATTCAATAAATGGTGCTGGGAAAACTGGATAACCACATGCGGAAGACTGAAACTAGATCCCCAACTCTCACCTCTCACAAAAAGCAACTCCCAATGGATAACAGAATTAAACCTAAGGCGTGAAGCTATAAGAATTCTAGAAGAAAATATTGGGAAAACTCTCATAGACATCAGCCTAGGCAAATAATTTCTGTAGAAGACTCCCAAAGCAATCATAGCAGCAACAAAAATAAATGGGACCTGATCAAATTAAAAGGCTTTGGCACAGCCAAGGAAATTATCATTAGAGTGAATAGACAACCTACAGAATAGGAGAAAATATTCGCATTCTACACATTCAATAAAGGGCTGATAATAAGAAGCTATATAGAACTTAAGAAAATTAACAAGAAAAAAATCAAAAAAACCCACCAGTAAATGGGCAAATGACATGAACAGAAACTTTTCAAAAGAAGACAGAATAATGGCCAACAAACATATGAAAAAGTGCTCAACATCTCTAATCATTAGGGAAATGCAAATCAAAAGCACAATGAGATATCACGTAACTCCAGTGAGAATGGCCTTTATCAAAAAGTCCCAAAACAACAAATGCTGGCATGGATGTGGAGAGACTGGAACACCCTTACACTGCTGGTGTGACAGCAAATTAGTACAACTTCTGTGGAAAGGAATTTGGAGATATCTCAAAGAGCTAAAAATAGAAATACCGTTTAATCTAGTAATCCCACTACTAGGTATCTACCCAAAGAAAAAAAGACGTTCTATAATAAAGATATCTATGGTCGAATGTTTATGGCAGCACAATTCGTAATTGCAAAGATGTAGAAACAACCCAAGTGCCCATGAATACAGAAGTGGATTAATAAAATGTGGTATATGTGTACCATGGAGTACTACTCAACTACAAAAAGCAATGCTGAACTACCACCTCTTACATTATCCTGGATAAAGCTTGAGCCCATCCTTCAAAGTGACGTATCACAAGAATGGAAAAACAAGCACCACATGTATTCGTCATCCAATTGGTACTAAAACACTAAGGTGATCACATGGTAGTAATTCACTGGGTGGGGATCAGTGGGGGGGATGGAGGTGGGTAAACACAGAACTAATGGATGTGGAGCGTAATGCATGGGGGAAGGGCATGTTTGTAGCCCTGGCTCGGGTGAGGCAAAAGCATTATGTGTAACCAAAATGTTTATAACCCCATAATATTCTGAAATTTAAAAAACTGTTAGATTCTTATCATTATTACATCTACTGTGAATGCAGCATTTTGTTCAGACCCCATGTAGAACAGATCCTATCATTTCTCTACTTGAAACTCTATATTGACTTTCCATTGCCTCTATAATTAATTTTAAATTCCTTAAGATGATATGAGGTCCTCCCAAAGTCACCTGTCATCGTCATTCCTTTTCTACTCTAAACCAAGGCCCACTGGACTTCAGTTCCTCAAATATACCATACCCTCTTGCTTGCCTCCAAGCCTTCCCATATGAAGTTCGTCTGCATGGAACATTCCTTTCCCTCTCTTCCTTCTTTCAAGGTATAAACATCACTTCTTCTGAGAGCCCTTCCCCAATACACAGACTAGTCTGGATCAATCAGCTTAATGTTCATGGAGACATTTCGCAACGAGAATGTGTCAAGACTGAACACGAAAGCCAACATGCTGACATTGGCCTGCGAGAAGGATAAAAAGGGCCTCCCTCAGACTACTTACCTATAAACTGCTTGTTATATTAGTAGTAAGCGTACTCATGGTTTAAGCCAGGCATTGACAAATGACAACTCTTGGGCCAGATCTAGCCAGATGCCCATTTTTGTAAACACAATTTTATTGGAATATAGCCTGCCTGTTAGTTTAATATTATCTATGGTTGCAAAGTTCAGTAACTGCAACAGAGACAAACTGGTCCAGAAAGCCTAAACTATTTACTATATAGCCTGTTACAAAAAAGTCTGCCCACCATTGGTTTAAGCTATTATTAGTTAAATTTTGTTACTTATGACCAAAAGTATACTAATTGATACAATATTTCCATAGCTTCTTTTACTTTTCCGACTGGAAACATTCATCTGACTCCATTATAATTATTTGCATATCTTCCCTTCTATAGATGTTTATTTTCCCACTTGCATGAAAGCTCCAAGTAGTACTGGCACTAACATTATGTCACTATTTACGTAAAATAGTACCTGACAAATAGAAGGCATTTAAATGTTGCTTACTGAACAAGTGAACATATGAATGAATGCTTATGTTTGCTAAATAATCTATAAATATTTATTAACAACTAACATGTATATTAGGTGCTCTGAGTGATACTAAAGAGTGTAAGTCCAGAATGGCTTAAAATCAAGTTTAGAAAATAAACATGTAAGCTTTAAAAAATAATAAATTATTTCTGGAACAAATCAGTATTCATCTGTACATATATAAACACTAATACAGTAAATGCACACACTGATAAAAAAAAAAATCCTGATTTTAGATTATACCAAATAGGTAGGAATTCATGTGCACTTAGCACTAACCAGGAGAAAGAGCACCCTAACACAACACTATGTGTCACTATGGTCCACTAAAACCATAATACAGGCTGCCCAAACCTTTCTAGCATCAGTCCCCAGGGCCCTTCAACTGACAACTCTTATTTTGACTTTGTTCATTACCTTTGTTGAGATCAATGTTATGAAATAATGACAAATACAACATTATTATCTTATGAACCTGCCATACAGGAATCAGTCCACTTGAACATAATCAACTCTGAGTGATGAATGAGTCTAACCTATAAAGCTGGCCTAGGCTTTCAAGATTAATGTTACCATATGAGAACATTTCTTGAAACCATCTGACCTCCTTGATTTATTCACTCTCTCACATTCTTACCTTTAAAATCCCCAAATAATGTTTTATATAATATTAATTTATTACATATTACTCTATAAAATAAAACTTGGTAAAGTAGAAAGCAAAAATTTAATAACCAGTAAACATCATAATCATATTTCACACAGCCATGTAATATCTAAAAACTAAACCAAAAGAAGAAAAAATTAAAAAACAAACAAGAAGCAAGGTCACCTCTTGTGATATTTTTTATTCCTCCTCTTAATCTATATTTTCCAGTCTCAGAACTCCATCTACGTCTTCCACTCAACTCTATCATACCACTGATTTTCTCCCTTTGTCAAGAGATTTCCCCCATACCCTTCCGGACTCTCATTCTATCCTATCAACTCTGGTTAACTCAGCCTCCCTATCCTTATAGCCAGATATCTAATCCCTATCTCCTCACCTATAACATTACATAATCCTTAAAACCAGAAAAGGACAGAACTCAGAACTTTGCAGGAACACAGATATTCAAT
The DNA here is from genome assembly GCA_963574885.1 of Lepilemur ruficaudatus. Lineage (NCBI taxonomy): Eukaryota > Metazoa > Chordata > Mammalia > Primates > Lepilemuridae > Lepilemur > Lepilemur ruficaudatus. The sequence goes on from CAUYRT010084845.1 coordinate 30,669, forward strand.
GTACATTTACAGTTGTGGGGTGTTTGGAAGGAAAAAAAAGACATAATAATGTTATCCTCTTCCAAACTCCACCACAAATTTAACATTTCAAAGGATACTTAAAAGCCAACAATCCAGGCAGGTTTATATAAAATCTCTATTAACTTGGAAACAAAAAACAAACACATAGACAACTGTGAGGGAAGGGTTAAAGGAAGATTTGAGGGAAGGGTTGAGGGAAGAGTTTCATATCTTTTAATAAAGTTAATAATTCCTCACAGACTCAAGATCTCAGGAAACTATATCCACGCTCCTGGTAAACTCTTAAATTCAACACTGAAAACTGATTCATTGAAGATAAACACTTTTATACTAAGACATAAAGTAAACATATTCACATAAAATGTCGAAAGACTGACAAAACGGGATAAATTCCAAGATGTCCTACTTCACAGAATAAAGAGCCCAATGTCAATTTTGAATAGAACAAATGAGATGGCTGTAAATTTAAGCTGCTAAACAAGATTGTTTCATTTTGATATCTTCTAATTTGGTAAACACTTATGAGTGGATTTCAACCTCCAAAAGGACAGAACTAGAATCATTGTTTTAACAATATCAATTCTAGAAAATTGACAAAAAAATAAAATTCTGGACCTCATAAGCAGATGTATTCATTCTAACACACATATACACCATAATACTGCCCAAGTTTCCATTCTATATTGAAAGAAGACTGAACAATAGTAAATCACATGGTTCCTTCCCTGTTTCAAATTTACCCTTTCCCAGAATAGCTTTGCAATAAGCTAATAGACATTTTTAATCACTAAGTAGTCTTCAAATTTTAAATTTATGTTCATGACAAAGGAAACAGAATGTAGAAGTTTCCTAAACAATTAGGTAAATTGTACTTTATTTACATACTAAACTTTGAAATTGCTGTTTATGTTGTGTTTCTAAGATTTGTTATATTATTAAATGAAAATGGAAATGATAATTTTAACACACTAAAAATCTGAGACAACTATTTATAGATTTGTCCTTTTTCCTTTCTCTACTGAATTCTCCTCTTTCTTTGTTCATCTTCTTCCACTGTTACAGCAATTTAGCCACAAGGGTAGGGAAACAAAAACCTCAGAGAACAAAAATTTCACTTGAATATTGCCATGGAATCACCAAGTCCACATAAGACTTGCTTCAACTTACCCACGTTTGATGTTGTGTAACTCCTTGTCCTTGCCTTTATCCTTCTCCTTTTCTCTTTTCTCTTTCTCTCTTCCTTTACGTCGTTCTCTATCCCGAGACCGACTACGGGTTCTCCTGTGACTGGACCTTTCACTGCTTCGACTATGAGAACGTGGACGAGGTCTTGACCTGGACCTACAGTAAGCAGATTTTATTAAATAAATTTAGTGTATATTTTGTATTATGAAATGTAAACACCCTTGAAAATTACTTGAAAAAACTAATTAGTTTTAGTTATGGACTCAGAATTTAAATAACTGTGTGAAGCAAGCATCTGAATAATTCTTTATGAATAAGTACTCTCAGTTGAAATGATATATGAGGGAAATATATGTTGCCAACTTTGCAGGAAATTAAGGTGCAATGAACAAGTGTTTGCAAGTGAAAGTCTTAAAGGTTCAAATCAAGTCTCAATAATTCATGTCTCCTTAGATAATGTAACAGATCAAATGTATCTAATCTAGTCCACAAGGATAGGCTTTCCCTATCCCTATAATCTCTGTTTCCTTACCTATTCAACCTTATTTCTAATTGTTCCAATATAACTATTAATCCACTCTAATCCAGCCATTGTTTGTTTAAAATGACAGCATTAGGTAGAATACATTATGTGCTAAGAAGTAATGATTTCACGTCCTGGCTACGGTAAAAACCAGAAAGCCTCTATCAGATTGACAATCCTACAGACGACTATAAAACAAAAACAACTACAGTTGACCCTTCAGTAAAGTTTGAATTGCATGGGTCCACTTATATGCAGATTTTCTCCTGCCTCTGCCACCCCTAACAAGGCAAGACCAACCTCTTCTCTGCCTCTTCCTCAGCCTACTCAATGTGAAGACAATGATGATGAAGACCTCTATGATGATCTACTTCCACTTAATTAAAAGTAAATATATTTTCTCTTCCTTATGATTTTCTTAATATTTTCTTTTCTCTAGCTTACTTTATTGTAAGAATAAGTATATAATATATATAGCATACAAAATATGTGTTAATCAACTGTTCATGTTACTGGCAAGCCTTCCAGTCAACAGAAAGCTATTAGTAGTTAAGTTTTGGGGGAGTCAAAAGTTATACATGGATTTTTCAACCGCATGGGAAGTTAGTATCCCCAACCTCCAAGTTGTTCAAGGGTAGACTATACGTGAGGACACTGGAGAGTGACCAAAAACAGACAGATTCTGCAGGGAGCCAATACTTGTAAAAAGGAAACAACAATGAGAAAGTTGCCCATTTTATCAACCTCTATTCTGCAGCAATCTGAAGTCTGTGCCATGTAGAACAGATACAACTCCAACAGAAAATCTGCAGGCTTTCTGGCCCCCCAATAATGAACACAGACTCAGTACAACTACTGCAACAGGTAAATGAAGAGGAATCCTATAAAATAGTAAAAGGAGGGACCCAAAAATTATATATGTAAACTCGATTTAAATCTCTGGTTGAAACCTAAATCAGCACATGAAGGACAGACTCTAAACAGCTAAGAATAGAAGCATTGAACCAAAATTTTAGCTGCCATTATAGAAACAGAATTTTTATAATTTTAATCCAACCAAGCTATTTTCCGGCTAAATAAAAAAATACACAAAATGTCAATATTTTTAAGAGGAATATAATAGAGTATTCACAATATAATATTCATTATATCCACAATAAAATCTAAAATTACTTTATATACAAAAAAACAGGAAAAATGTGTTCAATCCTGAAGAGAAAATATAATACATAGAGAGCAACCCTAAGATGAGCCAAATGTTAGAATTCACAAATTAGGATTTTAGAGTAATAAGTATAACTATGCTTGTAATAAATATAAAGCTAGGCAATCTCAGCAGAAAAATTAGAAAATGAAAAAATAGAAAATATATAACTAAAAAATACAATCTCTGAAACAGGATTAAAAGCAGATTGGTAAGAACAGAGGAAAGAATCTGTGTAGCTGAAAATAAATCAATCAAAATTATCAAATCTCAATAGCTAAGGGGAAAAAAGATTGTTAATAAGAAAAGAAAGACAGATCCCTGGGAAGATGTGTGACAAGATTCAAATGTCTAACATGTTTATTTAAACCCAGAAGTGGAAAAGATCGAGAACAAGACAGAAAACATTTAAGCGGTGGTAAAAAATTTTCCAAATTTAGTGAAAGACAAATTTACAGATTCTAGAAGTTCACTAAATCCCAAGTAAGATAAATATGAAGCAGCGCATGATTAGGAATACAACAGTCAAATTAATAAAAACTAAAGGTGAAGAGAAATCTTGAAAGTATTCAGAGACAAATACTTTACATACAGGGGAGCAAATCATCGCTGCTGGTTTCTCATCAGAAATAATGGAGATCAGAAGACAGTGAAAAAAAATTCTTAACATGATGAAAGAAAAAAAAATTCCACCTAGAACTGTATACTCAGCAAAAATATCCCTCAAGAATGAAAATAAAATAAGGACCTTTTTAAGATAAAGGGAAAGTAAAAAATTATCATCAATGGCAAACTTGCATCACAACAAATACTAAAGAAAGTTCTTCAAGAGAAATAATAACAGATGGAAAACTTGGATCTTTAGGAAGGAATTAAGACTACTAGAAAGAGCAAATATAGGGGTCAATATCATTAATTATTTCTTTCTCTTAATTTATTTAAAATACACATAGTGCTTATAGTAAAAATTATAATGTTTTACTATCGGGATTATAAGAAGGTAGATGTAATACATATCTCAGGGTGGGGAACCTACAGCCTTGGGGCCACATGTGGCCTGGATCCTTGAATGCGGCCTTTTCAATGAATCCAAATTTTACAGAACAAATCCTTTCAACAAAGGGATTTGTCCTGTGAAGTTTGGATCCATTTAAGGGGCCACACTTGAGGATCTGGAGGGCTACATGTGGCCTTGAGGCCGCAGGTTCCCCGCTCCTGTACTGCGGTGAGCAGAACAGCAACTACTTAAACAAAACAAAGAGAAAAAAAAAGTATAGCTAAAAAGCCAAAAGATGAATTAAAAAGAAACTCTTAAAAATACTCATAATCCAAAAGGAAGCTGGAAAGGCAGTACAAAGAAACAAAAAACGGAGAGGAAAAATATAAAATGTGATTAGACCTACATCTAATAATATCTATAAATATAGTAAATGTTAATAAACTAAATACTTAAAAGACAGAGCTTATAAAATGAATTAAAAAGCAACACACAACTATATGCTATTTATAAAATATGTACTTTAAATATACAGAGAGGTTGAAAGTAAATCGCTAAAAAATACATGCATCATACAAACAGTAAACACAGAAAGGCTGAACTAAATATATTAATATCACATAAACTAGGCTTCAGAAACTAAGTGTATCACCAAAATAAAAATGGATACTGCATAATGATCAAAGGGTCAGCTCCTAAGTAGAAATCATATAGAAAAATGTATATCTGACCATAACAGAATTAAAGTGGAATTTAACAATAAGACATCTAGAAAAAACTTAGACATATAGAAATTAAGTAATACCCTTTTAAATAGTTCACAGATCAAGTAAGAAATCACAAGAGGGCCAGGCACAGTAGCTCACGCCTATAATCCCAGCACCTTGGGAGGCTGAGGTGGAGGGATTGCTTGAGGCCAGGTGTTCAAGACCAGCCTGGGCAACATAGTGAGACTCTATCTTCATAAAATAAAAAATTAAAAAAAATTAGCTGGGCACGGTGGCACACGTCTGTAGTCCCAGCTATTTGGGAGGCCCAGACTGGAGCACTGCCTCAGCCCAGGAGTTCAAGGATATTTTGAACTGAATGAAAATGAAAAAACAACATATGATAATTTGTGGGATGCAGCTAAAGCAATATTAAAAGGAAAATCTATAGTTTTAAATGTTTATATTAGAAAAGAAGAAAGATCTCAAATCAATTACCTAAGGTTTCATGTTAAGAAGCTACAAAAAGAAGAGCAAAGTACTATAAACCCAAAGTAGATGGAAGAAAAGAAACATTAAAGAAAAGAGCAAAGATCAATGGAAGAGAAAACAACAAGAGAAAATTAACAAAGCCCAAATCGGGTACTCTGAGAATATCAATAAAATTGATAAATCTCTAGGTAGATTGATCAAACAAAAAGAGAAAATACAAATTGTGAAAGAATAAAGACCGTGGATGATGAAGAGATCACATGAACTAGTCCTGGGTAACTAGGATATACGTGGGGCTTGAAGAGAATTACATAGCTTTCAGCAGCAGTAATGTTTGTTCTCTTCTATCTCTAATGGTTTCACTTAGTAAATAAAAAAGAATACTGGATCATAAACCCACTAACTTTTTTAAATGTGATTTTGAGAAGTTATAATTATTTATTACTACTAATGTAACATGAGTTTAATTATTTTATTGTCCTAATTTACAAATATTAAATTTCTACCATTTTCTCTGGAAGTTTCTCTGACTATTCCTAATTTTGACACGACTATTTTTTCATATCAAAGTTTTATCATCACAACTTACTACCCCCACAGATTTTATCCTATTCCTTTCTGATTAAATTTTCTATTACATGTGGATATATGGCAACTTTAACAGACTATTACTAAAATTTATAAAATTTTAAAGTTTTCTGTTTAAAAGAAAGCAATAATAAAAATGGAGGGGAGCCTTTCTCATGATAACCTCAGACACTATATATATATATACATATATGCAGTGTATATAGACATACAGGGTATTATCTTAATTTGGTTCTATGCTGCTTAGGACCAAAATATGATTCAAGCAATTAGCTGTAAAAATGTAGAGTAACAAAAGGCAGGTGAGTTAGTTTAAACTCTAACAAAACTCCAAGATCTTTTTTTTAAAATAAATCTCCAATATAAGCTAATGTAATTGTTTGCCTCTTTTTTAAAAGAAATATATAGTGTTAGACAAAATGTACATCTATTTGTGGAGTACAGATGCGGTGGCTTTTGGTAAAGTTATGTTTTTACAGTACTCTTAGAACTAAATGTTATCTGTTACTAATATGCCCCAAATTATATAAGTATTAAGTTAAAAAATGAAGAGTTCCTCAAATAACGGTGTCCTTGAACAAGTTATTTCCTCTCTGAGCATCTGTTTCCTTATCTGCAAAATGGGAATAATAATTACCTTACTATGAGGATGAAATAATAGGACCTAACTGGGTTGTGAGATAACAGACAAATGATTTGGGAGAAGGAGGCAGGCACTAAGAAGTAATTGAGGGAGGTACCAATTTTAAGGAATTTGTAAAATCCGAATAAAGGTGTATGAAACACATTTCCCTCATACCATAATCCAGTAAATTTACTAGTCCAGTAAAGAGTAGCATTCTGATTTTGACAGACCTTTAAAATTTTAGGGCTGGTATAAAGATCACTCAGGTTTCAATGTATTTCTTTTATATATGAAGGTGAATAATAATCTGAAGGACTAAAATCCATGTCTTCTCCACAGATAACCTTTAGTAACCAAATATAATACATGATCTGCAGTGGTTTGCTATTAACAGGAAGAACATACCTGTCATCCAAGACTTCAAGCCTTTTGAGTATAAAAGTGGATATTCCGGGGACATATGTAGGTCTTTTTTTTTTGAGACACAGTCTCACTCTGTTGCCCAGGCTAGAGTGCCGTGGCATCAGCCTAGCTCACAGCAACCTCAAATTCCTGGGCTCAAGCGATCCTCCTGCCTCAGCCTTCCAAGTAGCTGGGACTACAGGCATGCACCACCAAGCCCGGCTAATTTTTTTTCTATATATTTTTAGTTGGCCAATTAATTTCTTTCTATTTTTAGTAGAGATGGGGTCTCGCTCTTACTCAGGCTGGTTTCAAACTCCTGACCTTGATCGATCCTCCCGCCTTGGCCTCCCAGAGTGCTAGGATTACAGGCGTGAGCCACCGCGCCCGGACCATATGTAGGTCTTGAAGGGGTACTATAACATGAGGACAGGGCTAAACTGGCAGAGTCCAAGAGAAACCAGAGTATAATCACTCTCCTGTCACATTACAGCAAAGCTACATAGTGCAATTAGCAGGGAGATCTTACATTGATTACTACATACCCAACCCTCCTTTAGCACCTTCTTTCCCAATCACTGCTATTCCTCCCAACTTAGCCAATTAACTAAGCAAATTTATTTTATCTCCAAACTCAGCTCATGGTTTGCCCTAACAGAAAGAATCCACTGTAGAAAACATATGCCTGCCATTCTCCAGAATGATCACTACTCACCCTACATCTTCACATAAGCAATCCATGTCATTCTCGAATATTCTCCTATAAATGTTGCTGGTGTGGTTCAACGAACTACGATAGCAATAGCGTATCTATAAGTTAAGTCACTCACAGTGTCAAATTTAAGAAAGTAGAAAGTTTTAAACATCACAGTATGCAGGGTGGGTAGACCCACATCTGAGGGATGTGGTGAGCATTGTGGAGGGGAGGGGCATGCTTAAAATGTAGTTGGGGATGGGAATTAGGGGTCTGGCTAGCGGGAAGGAAATCTTCTAAAACTGATTTATGTGAATAGCTGTACAACTTGGTAAATTTACTAATAATCATTTAATTGTACACTTAAAATGGAGTAATGGCATCGAATGTAAATTATACTTCAATAAAGTTGTCTAAAAAACAAACAAACAAACAAACAAACTTGACTCCATACCCCATTCAACACAGCACTGAGGACATCGGAGGAACTTGACAAATCAATTGGCTGATTGAATGAGTGCCTCCTACTGTCCCCTGGGAGATACAGACAGAATAAGTGATATCACATCTCCCTGATTTCAAGGCCAATGCCAAGTTGCTGCGCAGTTAGCAGAGTTGAAAGAGAGTTAAAGACAGGCACTATTTTTAAGTGGCAGAGCTCACCAGTGGTGTAATTAGAAACGGAGTCCAGGCTGGCTGGTGCACTGTTAATGTTAGCACACTATTTCCCAAGATTCAGCAGCCCTGTAGTTCCCCCAGAGCTAACTTCAACACATTCGGGAGACAATTTCAACAGAACATATGAAGGACATGAAAACACTCCCTTGTCTTCAACAGGAGCAAATCAGAAACACGTAGAAAAGCATCTTGTCTCTTTCCTCCTCTGAATATGTTCAAAATCTTCATAGTCTTTCTTCACTTGGAGAATTAAATAACCTTAGTTATTGACATAACAAAAATTATCTTTGAATTGTACTTGAACATTTCTTTGACTTTAGGGAAACTTTCATTTTATAATTGTGCATTGTTTTTCTTTCTGGTGCTTTTTGCAGATGACAACTGTCCACAGGAGATGAGTCAGTAAGTTATCCCATCGCCAAGCAAAACTAAAGTCCATATCAGCTGTGAGAAGATAATTCAATTTGCCTTCAGATGACATTTTCAGAATGGCTTGTATCACATATCAAGACTCTTTTAAAATTTGAACTAGGATATCGTGAGAATTTTTATATGTGATGTGCATTTAATTTGTAGTTTAGCAAATTGAAGCTATTTTCTAATGTTGTTTATTCTTTAACTAAAGCACTAAGTGTTTCATTCAAGTGGTAATAGGTGGTTAATCCCCTATAAAAGTTCTTGGATGTATTCCTTGTAAATGCTAATTATGAAGAAGCAAATGTTGTAGGGTTTCTTAGGAAATCAATACTTTATTATGCAATAATTGCATCTGCAAGTTTAATGTTCTCCATGAGCCCCAGAAGAATGAAAAAGGTCACTGGGTGAGATGGTGCAAATGGTCCTCGCCTGACCTGGAAAATCTCCTAGAATTTGAGGGCTAGTAAAGTGCCGAGATGTCATTAAAATATTTTCACAAGTACAACATTTATTATGGAAACCAAATTGCAAGAACATCTGTCTGGATGACACTTTGGCCCAAAGTTGAATCTAAACCTGGTAACAGTTATAATTGAAACTGTGGCTTCATTTTTCTCCCAAGATCTTTGAATTTTCCTTTGCCTCATAGAGCAATTTATTTCTCAAAGATACAGCAGTTAACGTTTGTTTTCCTAAACCTTCTTTGGCAAAAATCCCAGCTCTTCCAGCTTTCTACCAAGGAATCATGGAAGGTAGGAAGGAAAGGAAGGAGCCCTTAAGGAGATAGAAAAGAGCTCAAAATCACTCTTCCAAGAATTTCTGGGTCACTGTCTAATTGATATGCCTATTGGCAGGCCTCCAATTTAAGCCTCTTCAGACTTCACAGGCAGTTCTAATTCTGCACCCAGCCATGTGTGAATACCTAAGGCATTGAACATGGAACCCCCCACCAAAAAAAAAAAAAAAAAAAACAAACCATCCAGCCAGCTCTACTTAAAGCAATCAGGCTGGAGAACTATACCATAGCAAAATACCCAAAACAGTTGTTTTTCCATTATGATCCACAGCCTGGCATTTATTATCATTTTTTATTACACAGTTTTAAAGGCAATGGTTCATTTTACTTAGATCATTAATTTGTGAAAATCATGAGACTTGAGCAGAGATGGTGGTTTTTTATGGGCCATGCTACACCTCTATAGAACCCCAAAGGAAATGAGGTGTGGGTCTCAGCACATTATAGGAAGAGGCCCTGGGATCATGAACTCCATATTCTTCCACAAATGGAAAAGACCACAATATTTTCAAAGGAATAATACAGCTGAGTGAATGGAGAGATGCATGAGTAATTGACAGTGTGAATAAATGAATGGATAAGTAAGTAACAGAGTGAAAGTCTGACCAGAAGTGAGTGTAGGAGAAAGACTCCTGGATGTGGAATCTGGAGATCTTGGTCCCCTTATGCCCTGTCACTCACCAGCTGAGCCATGGCTGTCATTGACTCTCACTGAATTTACTTCTCTTCTGCTTCTGCAAAATGGTAATAATAATACCTATTTTATAAGATTGGCAGGTCAGCAGAGTCCTGGGGAGTCAGGTTATGGGCTGTAGAGCCAAATTGCCTGTGTTTAAATTTGAACCCCTCTTCCTTGCTACCTATGTGATCTTAGTATCTTATTAGGTGAATTAGGCATCTTATTCTCTCTACATTTGTGTTTCCTTATCTTTAAAAGGGGAATAATGGTATAAACTCTTAAGGATGAAGGTGAGGATTAGATAAATTAATGCATGAAAAGTGCTTAGAAGACTGCCTGATACATAGCAGGCTAGATACATTACAATAATGTTACTACTACTTTGTATATATAATAATGTTACATAGATACCATTGTCATGCAATCATTAACTATGATTATTGTAGTAAGCTTATATAAATTGTCCTTAATTCAATCGATAAAGTTGAGTCTAGTCAATTTTAGCAGAAAGAGACATTAAAGCATATTAAGAAGATCATAGACTCTCCAGGAAAAATAAAGACCCAGGCTTGTTCATTGTACAACCAAAACCCAAGTAGCCAGTGATAACAATCAGCCATATTCCAAGGCTATTACAGTGAAACACCACTGCCCATCTCTAGGCATCCACTGCCCTTGAGCTTGAACTCCAAGAGCTTTGTCACTGTTGTCACAGAAGAAGTCTTCTTACCTAGAAGATCCAATTTCTGTTTGCATAGCTGCTGCTTCTTATTTCTCCAAGTTCTAAGTGGGATGGCTCTAAATGGTAGAACCAAGGCTATTTGTCTATATCCTAGCTGCAAGGGAGGCTGGCAAATATAGTTTCTAGCCTTCCAGCCTGTGTAGCAGGAAAAAACAAAACACAAGAAAGTTGCAGTGAGTGTTGATTGATCTAAACAATAATATCAGATATAAAGATTATCAAATAAAATATAGGTCTGACAGCCACTTTTTGATCTACTAAGGTAGAGATGAAAAACCTTTGGCTTGTTTTTTTAGAGATTAATTAGGAGTTTCTGACAACAACTAATAATGACCCTTGTAACACTATTGTGTTTCTACCAAAAATAGCCAGGATGAATGGATCTAATAGTTGGTTGTCTGGCTGTGACTTGGGGAGAAGGGGTGGTTTCTCTTCTACCATTATACACTATCCTGTGTAGAGCAGTGAGGACAGTCCTTTCTGCATCTTCATTGCCCAGGTACAGACAAGCATGATCTGGAAGGTCTGAGGCTGAGGTTTATTCCTGAAGGAATGACCCTGAAAACTTCAAATGTATATCCAAAGTACAATGATCTGTGAAGTACTAACTAGCTGTCTGAGATCACAATGATTCAGCAAGACTGTGGACCAACAATGATCATTAACGCAATTAACCATAGTTTAAATAAACAAAATGATAAATTATGTATAAGGCATATTTTGGAAATTGACTATAGATGAATTTAGAGAGTCAAGAAATCTGGCTTCTAGTTATCTTCTACCACTTTTGCATATACGAACTCCCCCAGGTTAGTTTAGATCTCTGGGCCTCAATTTATTCACTTAAAATCTGACCTTCTTTAAAGTTTTAAAGCCCTACTTTTCTATGCCTTAACATAAATATTTACATATTTAAATATTTCTTATCAATACAAATAATTATTCTTTTTAAGTTTGACAATCTTAAGTTCTGTCCCAAGGAACACAGAAAACAATGTGCTACACAATCATACTCTTTTTATATTTATGAAAAACATACTAATTAGTGTCATGCAAAAAAAGGGTAAGCTTGATGATAGTCACTGTCAGTGAATTTATTTTCAGTTAGTGAATTAATTTCAGTCAGTGAATTTTACTGCAGTGCTCCAGAAATAACTTTTGCTTCTTTTTCTGCAATCAAGCCAGTGAGTGGCTACTTAAATGGGGAAATTGCATCCTCTCTGTTTCCTGTTTAGTGTTAAATAAGCTTAAATAATACACCCAGCCATGTATTAAGAAACCTATAAAAGCAAGCTAACTTTTCTAAAGATCTTGTTTTAGAGACTGAAAGACATGAAGCTTCACTTTATGTATGTGGCTTAATCTTCAGAGTGTATTTAGTCTTACCAAAGAAAAATAAATCTAAGCTAACCTCCTAATTGTCTCAAATTTATAAAAGTATGCATGCCAAAGCAATAAGAAAAGAAAATAGTTTTGATTCAATTGTTAGAAAGGATAAAAAATTATCATTTGATAATTATATAATTTTTTCTGCCTATAAAACCCGAAAGAATCTACTGAAAAAAATGATTACTTCTAACAGAATTCAGCTAAAGTAATGATTTATAAGACAGTAATCAAAATCAATAGATTTGTAAAATAAATATTTAGTTATAAATAAATATTTAAATTTAATTTATAAATTGGAAACTAGGTCATCAGGAGATTAACCCAAAAGTCCCTATACCTGGTTGCACATTAGAATCTCCATTGGAGCTTTGTGAAGCTCCAGATTCCCAGGCCCTCCTCCAAAACATGTTAAATCCAAATATCCAGGAGCGGGGCCCTGGAGTCTTCGTTTTTCAAAAGCTCACCTGGCTGATCCTCTAGTGACTCTAGAGCCCCTAGGTCAGTGGTTCTCAAAGTATGGGCCCTACCAGCAGCAAGAGCTCCAGCATTTGTTGGAAATGCAGATTCTCAGGCCCTACCCCAAACCTACTGACTCAGAATCTCCAAGAGAAATCCAGGTTTTAACAAGCCCTCCAGAGACAGATGCACACTATAGTTTGAGAACCACTACTCTTGACTAAGAGAGGTGATATAGTATGGTAATTAAGACTCTCAAATCTGCCAACTTAAATTCAAATCCCACCTCTGCCACTTCCTAGCTGGGTGATCTTAGACAATTGCTTAATGTCCCTGGCCTTGGTTTATAATACTTGTAAAATTATTCCCCTCATAGGGTTATTATAAGGAATAAATGATTTAAATTAGTGAAGAGCTAATAACAGTGTCTTACATAGAGTAAGAGCTTGAACGAAAATTAAGGTTCTTGCCCAGGACTAAAGCTGTGATTAAAATGAAAAAGAGTAAAGAAGGGACTCCGGAACCAATATCCTTGGCTTGAAGCAGCCAGAAGCTGAAATTGTTGGAGATAATCCACATGGAGGCTTCAATCCAGGGAACGAGGCAAACACCCTTACTCCTTTTAAATGATCGTAAAGGAGAATGCAAAGAACGATTTGAACAAGGAAACCACCAAGCCTCTGAAACATGTCTTCACTTTTAGCAGCCTCCCTGGTACGCTGAGAAGAGCCCTGGACTGTGTGAGCTGTGTGGCCTCAGGCAAGCCACACAACCCCTCTGGGCCTCAGTTTCCTCACTCACAGAATAATGACCTGACTTCCTCCGCAGGCTTGTTGTGAGAATCAAGCGGAGCTATTATTAGCTATCATTATAGTTATAAAAAGTCAAAAGATTTAGGCAGGTGTTCGGGATTATTACCTTATTATCCTCTTCTAGACTAAGACATTGCATTAACTCTTTCCAGCCTGGAGAAGCAAGATAGTCTAGCGTGAGAAGCTGACAAACAGTGACCCTACCTTCCAGCACTTTACACTGAAGAGTCTGCTGCCTCCCAGTTCCAGAGCTATAGGTCCCAGACATTAGCATGGGATGGACCCAGCCAGGGTTGTCTAGCTGATGGAGCTGTTTATATATGGAACACTTAAGAGGCATTTTTAGAATCTTTATAAACCAGATACGTTAGAATCACAGCCCCAAAGGGAATGCTCACCCATAAATATCTTAGGGACCTTTAAAATTATTGACCTAAGCCTAAGTGTAACGGCTTAGGTCCTCTCTCTACCCAGGACTGACTGTGCGACTTTTCTGGAATACTGCAGGTAAGGCAAAGCCGCGGGGAGACCGGTTGCTGGCACAAACACTTGCTCTCTTAGATGTTGGCGAGCTCTCTTGCTGTGGATGGGCCCTGGATCTGCGGACATTCCTCCAGCCTCTGCCCGCTCTCAAAGGAAACTGCAGATGCCTGTTGCCCTTCCTCCACGTCTTATCTAGCCCTTCAAGCTTGTGCTGGGCACCAAGCATTTCTGCTTCACCTGCACTTGACCGTAGGTGGATCTTTCTGCTCAGATGACTCCATGTTCCCAAGAGCTTGATAACAGCCACTCATCACCAGAGACACAGCTGGCTTCTTTACACACTGACCCCAGAAGGACAGGAGAAAGAAGCACCTGCTGGCACTTTGCTCTGTCACTGCTTGAGAGCCTTGACTGCTTGGCCTACAGGCCTGTGACAGGAACGTCTCCCCTTCACTCATCTACAGGGCCCACACCCAAGGCGGGTCCCTTGGCTGTGCAAAGAACGTTGCATTTTGGGGAGAGCCAGTCCCATTATAGGGTGGCAAACACCAGTTTTCAGCATAACTCAATTTGCATCAGTGTTTCATGGCCTCCTCCAGGGTCATTTCCTAGTTTTCTTCTTTCCCTGGGGACCAAGCTCAAGTCCCTGTTTTCAGAGGAAGTCAAGTCCTCTGTCTGCTTCTGCAATCTGAGTGAAGTTTTAAATTTAATGCCCTATAGATTGTCCAGGAATCTAGTTTGATTGGATTGATGCACTCGACAGAAATCATTTTCAGTGCTTGAAACACTCATTAAATGTCTGTGATCATGGAAACCCTGGAGGGGCTGATAGTGACGGCGGCCCTGGCCAGCTGCCCCTTCCCGCCTGGCCCCCTTCTACAGTCGCTTAACCCACACATGCAGCTCAGTTTCACACACCCAAAGGAACAATTCTGATCTTGGAAAAGTACAGTTTAAGCTATTGTTACTCAAGACTCTGATTACCTGCAAATCACTTGTTTCTCTTGTGGCTCCCAGCTTATGTTCCTTTTTTGCCAAGGCGGGACGTTTTCTTGTTTCTGAGAGCCAGACCCATCTCGTGCCCTGCGTCAGGTAACTGGATCTCTGCCTTGATCTTTACACCCAGGACTCAGCCTGAGACCTGAGCTGTTCCCCAGGCCCTTCAGGCCTGCTCTCCTCTGCAGGTGTCTCTTCTGCATCTCAGGAAAGGCCCTGTTCCCGAGCCTGAGTCTATGGCTGGGCTCCAAGTTTGCTAACAGCCTTTCTCTGTTGTGGGGCCTCCTCCACCTGACTTCTGGCCATAATGGGCAAACCCTCTGTTGCCTTTTTCTTCCAATGCCACATTTCACCCTCCACCCTGGACTTCCTAGCACTTGGTCCATTCTAGTAGGCAGGTCAAAGCTCATCCCTCCCCTTTTCCAGGCTGTCCTATCTGATTGCAGTAAAATGGGTCCTATCCTGCCACACCATAGACATGACAGTAGATTATAGGCTTAAGAGGATATCTCCTGAGCAATCACACACAGAGCATCATCTTGAAGACATTTGCTATGGCACAAAGCAGTCACTGAAGAAATGTTAGTGGAATAAGTTAATGAACAGAGCTTGTCTGCCCATCAGCAGCTCTTGATCACTCAAGGAAGAAAGCGCAGATATAACCTTGTGTCCCAAAGGACTCCTGTAACTTGCTTTACACAGAGGAAGATGACCCAGGACAAGTACAGGATTGTACTGTTCAGGCCCTGTGAAGGTCAATTTTGTGTGTCACCTTAACTGGATTAAAGGATGCCCAGATAGCGGATGAAACATTATCTTTGGGTGTGTTTATAAGGGTGTTTCCAGAAGAGATTAGCCTTTGAATTGCATAGACTGAATAAAGGAGATCTGCCCATCACCGATGTCGCCTGGATAGAACAAAAAGTTGGAGGAAGGGCAAAACCCACATGCTCTCTCTCTTCTTGAGCTGGGGCATGCGCTTTCCCTGACCTCAGACATTGGAGCTCCTGGTTCTCCGGCCTTCAGCCTCAGAATGGGAGATCACACCATCAGCTTCCCTGGTTCTTGGGCCTTCAGGCTCAGGCTGAATTGTGCCATTGGCTCTTCTGGCTCTCTCGTTTTCAGGCAGCATATGGTGGGGATTAGTCAGCCTCCGTAATCATGTGGGCCAATCTCCATAATAAATCTCCTCTTCCATGTCTCTCTCTGTATCCTGTTGGTTCTGTTTCTTTGGCTAATACAGGGCCCTCAATCCACCTCTGGATCGCAGACATCCTTGGGGACAGCCCACATCACAGGCAAAGCCAAATTCCTCCTGACAATGGACTCAAGGACTTGGAGGTGAGGTGAAGATGAGTACACAGGGCGATGGGGGAAACAGACAAAAGTGCACACCAACCCAAAGACCTGGTGTGTAGGGTCAGAAGGACATTAAAGCCAGGGATTCTTTTTCTCAAGGGAAAGAAAAAAATGAACTGGGAAAAAATAGCTCAGCCAGTCCCTACCAGTGGTGGCAGCAAGTTCCTCTTGCAGCTGTTCCGCTCTTCCTTGTTTCTGCACTGTTGAGCTGCAGAAGGATGGGGATGGAGTGAGGCACAAGGAAGCAGGCAGAGAGGCTTCAGTACATGTCCAGGAGCCTGCAGGCCACAAGGAAGGGAGCCCCCCAGGGACCTAACGCTGCCAGCCTCCTGTGCGGTAGCCCTGCTCACTCGCAGCCTTAGGAGAAAAGAGCATCCCAAGGGCTGCTCTGCTTTTAACGCTGGACTGAGGAAGGGTGCCCAGCAGGGGGAAGGGAAGCTGGGTTCTTTCTCCTCTCAGGCCAGAGGAACCTCTATGTAGGTGTTCTGAGTAAGCCATGTGTCAAGAAGTAAGGAACAGCCAAGGTGTAACAAGATGAGGCTGCTGTCCCCTCACTGTCTGCGCCCAGGTTCTAAGAGATACCCCATAACAGAGAGTTGCCAGATAAAATATATGACATAGTTGAATTTGAATTTGAATTTCAGATCAGAAATGTGTCATTTTTAAGTGTAAGTATGTCCCATGCAATATTTGGCATATACTTATACAACTTTAAGCAATTGTGTCATTGACATGAAATTCAAATTTCACTGAGCTCCCTGTATTTTTATGTGCTAAGCCTGGCAACCTTAACCACAAGCAGACAGTTCACCCAGCCCCAGAGGTGTTTGACAATGCAACCAGCACAGAAAAGAGGCCCTTGAAGGGGAGTGAAATCATGAACATTTCTGCTTCTGAGGTCACACACTTGCTGTAATCTCCCCTCACCATTCCTCACTCCCTCATGCATATCCCTCCATCCTTGACTGCCCCTCCCACAGGAAGCTGTACCACCTGACCCCCCTTGGGGAGAGATGCTGAATTGTCATTTTTTCCAATTGTGTCATGTGAGCATATTTTGATTTTTCAGTATTCAGGACAGAGGCACTTCCTTCTGCTTCTACAGCCTTCTACATCCACCTGTGTTCCCTCCACACATCTATCAATGGTTAGGTACATTTGAGAGTTAAATTGTAAATTCAGGAGTGTGTGGAACTAAAGGAGCCTCAGAGATTACCAAGTCTCATTTCACTCCTTATGTTTGCTACTAGGGAGATAACTGAGCCCCTGAGACTGAAGGGACCTACCCGGGAACACAGCTTGTAAGCAGAGAGGACCGCACACAATTCTGATCCACTGGCTTCACTCCAGAACTCTCGTTATGAATATCAGTGCCTTGCACAATGCCTAGCAAATACAGTTGTGCTCAGAAAATATGTGCCTAACAAATGCATGAGTAAATAAATAAACAAATGAGATCAATGCTGTGTGACGTGACTGCCCAGTTGTACGGTGGTGCCTCCTCTGTTCTGGGTCAGCTTCCTGGCCCCTGAAATGGGCAATGTAGGTGATGAAATCCAGTTGTCTTTCCAGAGAGATGTTCCCTGATCAGAGAGAACATGTGGCAGGAATGCCATTGTCCTTCCACAGGGCAAAACTGGGTAAGTCTGGACTGAGTTGGGTGGTAACAAAAAGCAACCTCCTCACTGCCCAAAGGCTACCCTAAATTACTGCATGTGTAACTATGGAAACTAAAATTTAAAAAAATTCTAAAATATTTTAGCTGGCTATGTGATCTTTAACAATGTAATGACTACTCGAACCTTTGGATTTCTCATTTGTAAAAAACATTTAAAAAAATAGTTACCAGGAAAGTAAATATGATTTCACTGTTCCGGGTACCTTCTCCCAGCAGATACTTAGTAAATGCCCATTTGCTTCTTTTCTTTTCTCAAAGAGCACCCTGCTTTCTTAGCCAACAGTTTGTTTTTTTTTTTCCAAAAATTTTATTGGGGGAAAACTACAAAACATTTACAGTACAATGTTTACAGTCACAATTTGTAGTGAGCTGATTTCCCAAAATATATTACCACTCAAGTTGACTTATCTTGTTACATTCAAAAACCTGCTCTCTCCAAGTAGTCCAGAGAGTACATACATAGTGCTCCAACTGTACCTACGTACAACCAACACTCCATTTTAAGTGTACAATTAAATGATTTTCAGTGAATTTACCAAGGTGTACAGTTAATCACATGAATAAGTTTTTGAGGAATTCCTTTCCCCTATTGAGACCCCTAATTCCGCTCCCCAACTACTTTTCAAGCAACAAGTGATAGTTTCTTAAAGGTTAGTTGCAATGTGGAATCTGAAACCATATTAAGGAATCTCTCCAATTCTGTTACGCTAATATCCATTTGTCTATTTTGCACTTTGAATGGACCTTTTATCTTTTACACGATGCCATAATTCTGTGGCATCACAAGTTACTCATTTGGAAAATCCTGATTCACTAAATTATGTAGCTCTTCCAAATGTTGGCATATTTTATTCTACAGGATAAAAAATTGTATTTGTTCATATCCACGCTTATCTTAGTAGAAAAGTCTTTTAAATAAGAAGCTGTCAAACTTATAGTGACAATTTCCAGTTTTGCAAAATTCTAATTTTCACTTGAAAGCTTGAATTTTATCATTTAGAACAAATAATGTCAATGTTCCTTGAAGTGACAGACTCTTTTAGTTTTTGAAAACGTCCGCCAGATACTCAAGTCTGATAACCATAGTTTGTCACTCAGATGTTCTTTTAAGTAAAATGGTGTCCACGTGAAAAGTGACTAGGTCAGTTTGCAACTCAAAAAATAATACATGCTTTTCTTTGCAGTAACCATTGTACTTCAGTGTGCAGAAGAAGTGCTTTATGAAGTACTTTATGAAGTGATTTAAAAAGTCCTTTGTGTTTCATCACACAGAATATTAAAAAGATGTGTACTGCCTCGATTTGTGCTAAGGGCCAGCATTGCCTTTGCACCATTGTGCAAATGTCAATATAGCGAACATAATAATATCTTGGTATTCTTATAAGAGGAATTTTGACTCTGCAAGACCTCTCCAGAGGGTCTTGGAGACCCTCAGGGTATGTGGATCATACTTTGAGAACTGCTGCTCTGAGTTTTTTTCTGAGTATCCTAATACATATTTACAATATTTATGTATATTTACAATGTTTTAAAAATAGAAATGAGAATATACTATTTCATAACTATTACGACTAATAGAGTTGTTTTATATGTGTTGTGATTAACAGTATCTTTCCATGTGAGTACATAAAGATCTGACTGGAGGCATGAAATTGGGGAGTCCCTTGGATTAGTGATTCTCCCCTCAGGTAGGACTGCATAGTAGAATTTCTCTAGGAACTTTACCAAGTACATAGAATTGTTGGACACCACCCCCCGCCCCTGGCCATATATTACACATGCAAAAGCTGTAAAGGCAAAAAGCCTGGTTGCACACCATGGTCCTGGGTGCAATTTCCAGAAGCACCTACCTGGCTGAGGGAAAGGGAAAGCCTTCCTTTGTGTGACTGTAGGGACTCTAGTGGCAGAAGGAGAAAACATTGTGGATGGTTCTGAGAACTCGGGTCTCTGCAGAAGCCGGCGTCATCAGAGAGTGAGCTTCTGCCTGTGAGAAGACAGCCTCTGCCTTCGCACGCCTTCCCCTTTGTGTCCCTGTGCAGCAGCTGTTTGTTTTCTGCTTAGGGCACACGGCGATACCCAGCACTGCCGGAAGGCTCTGCACCGGGCCGTCCAGTGCACCAGTGACTACCCGGAGCATGTCTGCGAAGTGTTGCTCACCATGGAGAGGACAGAAGGTGGGACCCTCAGCTCTCTTCTGGCTTGGAGTCTGACCCATTTGCTCTTTGGTCTCAAGCAGCAGCTTCTGGTTGTAGTCTGTGAGGACAGAACTGCGTTTACGGCTACCGCCCCTCAGGTGGTGCTCTGTGTAATCACAACACACAACCACAGCTCTTGTCAGAGTGTCCAGCCACTAGGGAGGACTCCGATGTAGCTCTAGCATGGGGTGTTCATAATTCTTCCTGGTGAGGGCTGTGCCCTGTAGGATGTTGAGTGGCATCCCTGGCCTCTACCCACTAAATGCCAGTAGCAACCCGCCCGGCCCCAGCTAAACGTGACAACCAAAAATGTCTGCAGACATTACCAAATGTCCCTTGGCGGGCAAGCTCCGCCTAGTTGGGAACAACTGCTCTAGTGCAGTGTCTGCTCCGCAGAGGAGCTCAGAGAGGCAGATGGCTCAGTGTGTTCCCTGGTCTCTTGGTCGTGCACGCATCCCATGTCACATTTCAGAGCCTTCAATGTTAAGTTGTAGAACCAGAGCCAATAGGAAAATAGTATGAATTTATCCACGGGCATGGGTCTGGATTTTGCCTTTGAATCCCACAGAACTGGGGTTCAAAGCTTTAAATAACAAAAAAGAAAAAAATGAAAAAAACCCCATCTCAACATTTGAGTAGCTCTTGAAGTTCTTCAGTCTTAATATAAATGTGTTGTACCTTTGTAGTAGAATATTTTCATAATTTTTGCCATTGAGAGCCCTTAATAGATCATATTGGTTTTCAAGTGTCTTTTCTGAAAGAGAAGAGACATTTTAAACACACTTAGAAGGACAATTTGAATTCTAAACTTAAAGGCTACACGAATTAAATTTTCTGAAAATGAAGAGCTGGCTCTCCAGTTCTTGTCTGGTGGGAGGGCTCTCTTCTCGAGGTATACAGCAATTAAGGAAGTTTTATGTTCTGTCTTTCAAAAGCCTAAAGAATGAAAGTTTTGCTTCTCTTTCTGTCAAGGTACGTTAGAAGATTGGGATATAGCCGTCCAGAAAACGGAAACTCGACTAGCTCGTGTTAACGAGCAGAGAATGAAGGTAATGATGACACTTACTTAAAGTCTTTGGAACTTCTGGTGCCTGTCTTGGCTCTGTTTGGTGTGGATATTTCTTGTCAGTAACTTCCAGGTTTTCCCGAGAAGCATCTTTTACTCAGAATATTAATTGTAAAATACTTGATTCAATATTTAAACCTGTCTTATATCATCTAAAAAGACTGGTCTAAAACTTTAGCCCCAATGTACTTTTTTAACATAGTGAGAGAATTTTGGCTCTAAAATTTGCTGGAATAGGTGGATAGAATTAAAAGTAGCCTCACTCAGCCTAGTGAGCTGAACATGAACACCCCCAACTTAATCAGGGCCCCAGTTTCACAGATTTTTTTCCCCTTCCTTTTGGCAATCAATGATTGAGGTGGGGATATTGCTAATATGCCACAGAGTTGAGATCCAGAATCCTGAGGCGCTGGCCTGAGCCCCGGTGGTGGAAAGTTGGGAGCCTGTGCTTCCCATCCTGGTCCCTTCTTTTCGTGTGGGCAGTGGCTTTCCACTCCCTCTTCCCTTTCTGCGCGAGCCAGTCCAGGCAACGTGACGGTGCGTCGTGTTCCTGCTCCTCCTAGGCTGCAGAGAAGGAAGCTGCCCTCATGCAGCAAGAAGAAGACAAGGCTGAGCAGCGCAGGCGGAGCCGGGCCGAGAAGAAAGCGCTGAAAAAGAAGAGGAAGACCAGAGGCGCGGATCAGCCCCGCGCGGGTGAGGACGATGAGAAGGAGTGGGGCGACGATGAAGAAGGTACGGGCTCTTTAGAAACCGGAGTTTGAAACATCTCAGACTTTCGGAGGAGTTGCAAACCCTTCTTCCCTGAACTGCTTGAGAGTGAGTTGCCGTCCCCCTTGGATGGTAGTAAGGTGTGTGCCTTGTCTGTGATTGCAGGCCACCCGTCCCAGTCGGAGTTAACATGACCCGTCCCTCCCGTCGAACCCTCAGGCCCCATTCGTGGTCGGCCATCTGTCCCAGAACTGTCCTTTAGGGTGGAAGGATCCAGTTCAGGAACCCTGTTGTGTTTAGTTGCCCTGTCTCTTGAATCTCCTTCAGTCTGGAACATTCCTCAGTCTTTTGGTTTTTTTTTTAACTCTGATGACACTTTTGAAGAGGATGGGCCAGTTACTGTGTAGAGTGTCCCTCAGTGTGGGTGTGTCTGATGCTCCTTCATGATTGGATTCAGGTCAGTTGTCTTTGCAGGAACGGCACACAACTGATGCCGTGTCCTCGCTGAGTCCCATCAGGCGGCATCATTTTCTGCCTGGTCATGGTCACTTTGGTCACATGACTAAGGTGTCTGCCCTTTTCACTGTGAAGTAAGTTCTTTTCTCCTTTGAAATTACAAAGTATTTTGATTGGTATTTATCTAGTACTTTGAGACTAGATAAATACACTGTCCATCAAACTTTCAAATGGCTCGTCCTTTTATTTGTATCATATGGATTTGTAGTTTCCTGTTTTCTTCCTCAGGCTTAGTCCGTTACTGTGGTTAAGGTGATGCTCTGCTTTCCAGGTTTGGCTAGCAAGAGTTCTATCAGACAGGCTTTTGTAGTCCCTGTGACCTGTCCCCTAATCCTCTGATCACTTCCTTCCTTTCTGGTACACCCTGGGCAGACCTGCCTCTCTTGGCCCGGCTTATGGTTTTGACTTGGCCGAATTTTCCAGCCAGTGTTTCCGTTGCCCATGTAGTTTTAGGGAGAGGCAGGAATTGGTCCGATTTATTTCAGCAGAGTCTGTCAAGGTAAAGAATTGTCTCTGTGATCACAACCAGTTACAGATTCTTTTGTTCCTTCTCTACTCCCACTGCTTCACTTAACCAGCCTTTAAAAAAAAAAAAAAATTGTAGGCATTCGAGGACTTTGTTTACCTAGTACAGATGTGTGAGCCAGAGCGGCCGGCGATGGCGTTGTCATTCAGTTGGCCTTCCTTGCACTCCTTCTTCAGGCCTTGCCGACCGACTGAGGGTGGCTCACTGCCCCTCAGAGCTGCCAGTTTAGCACCATAGTGGCCGTAAAAAGTCCAAACTGTGGGAGATGGAGCTGTGAATTGTGCTGGAGGCCAGAGAAGGCGCTTGTGACTCAGCTCCCAGCCAGAAGGACTCGGTGGAGGAAGTGAAGCGGCATCCGGGGCAGTGGAGAGAAGGGGAGGGCCAGCGGGACGGGGTGCTAGTGTTGGCAGAGCGTGAGGCACGGGCAGCCTGGCGTGTCTGTGAGCTGCAGATCACTGGGTTTGAGCTCAGAGGCATGGCAGAGGGTCAAGGAGGCTGGAGGGGTGGATGGGCCGGTCAGGCCTGGCCCAGGGACGCTCTTCAGACACAGTGGAGCAGCTTGTAGGCGTGGACTCCTTGGAAGGCAGTGGGCAGCTGACAGAGCGGGTGTGCGCAGGGGGCTGACGTCGGTGGAGCTTCAGTACTGGCCCTTTGGGGGCGGTGGTGTGAACGGGCTGGGGCAGAGTGGTGTTCCGCTCTCTTCAAGGACACAGGACAACACTGACAGTGCTTTAGAAATCAGACCGTTTGTGGTGCTCTCCAAAGTGTGGCCCATGGTGCGCATACATCCGTCACCTACGGTGCTTGTGTCAACGCAGACTCCCAGGTCCCATCCCACCCATGCTGACCTGGGCTTTGTAGGAGGGGGCCCGGAATGTGCCATCTGACCTTTGAGACCCCTGGCCTTTTTGCTAATTAAGGGTGGACAGTGGGGATTTATGTTGTTACTTCTGCTTGGTTGAGCCCACTGACTTGAACATAAGTGGGGCCCAGAAAGTCGTGGGACAGGTCAGGAGAGTCATCCAGACTTCCTGGGGGTGTGGCGCCCGCCCCTCAGTGTTGGGCGAGAGGAGCGAGTATGAGTCATGTGAGCCGCTGTGTGGGAAGTGCGCTGGCCCTTAGGCCTCCACGGAAAGCCCACGGAAGAGAAGCAACAGTTAATCGATGCTGCTTTTCTCTTGAAAACCTGTAGAGCAGCCTGCCAAACGCAGAAGGGTTGAGAACAGCGTCCCTCCCTCCGGAGACACAGAAGTGGAGATAGGGCCTGCGGAGAGACACGCGTCCCTAGACCTCGAGCCCCCGTCAAAGCAGAAGGAGAAGGCGGCTGCCCCGAAGAGGGATGTGCCCAAGGTGCCCCACGACAGCAGTAAGGACAGCATCACCGTCTTTGTGAGCAACCTGCCCTACAGCATGGGAGAGCCTGACGCCAAGCTCAGGCCGCTCTTCGAGGCCTGCGGGGAGGTGGCCGAGATCCGCCCCATCTTCAGCAACCGCGGGGACTTCCGAGGCTACTGCTACGTGGAGTTCAAAGACGAGAAGTCGGCCCTTCAGGCGCTGGAGCTGGACCGCAAGACTGTAGAAGGGAGACCAATGTTTGTCTCCCCCTGTGTGGACAAGAGCAAAAACCCCGATTTTAAGGTATGTTTATGGAAGAAAAGAATGCCTTTCACAGGATCGCTTTAGACAGACTAAACGTTCCTTTACTGTAGCGCTAATATTTACAGCGTACACAGACTTTTTACACTCTGTTAGGAAGTGAACTTCCACTTGAGCCACGGTCTGTCCTGTGCTGGTTGACTGAGGTCTCACTCGTGGCTTGGTCACTCTGAGGTCAGTTTGTTGACTTAGCAGCGATAATAAAATCAGGAAGGGCACTCCTGGCTGTTTCCAGTTGAATGCTTAGTAGTGAGCAAGGACTGTGCTGGACGTTTCATGTATGACATCACCGAGCCCTCAGCACACTCTGCGGGTGGCCACTCTCACGCGTGCCGTGTCACACGGGCAAGTGCAGGCCTAGAGACGCTGAGCGACTTGCCCCGAGTGGCCCTGTTGACAGGTGTCAGAGCCTGGCTGGGGCCCTGGGTGGCGCCTTGAATCACGGGTTTCCTCCCCTCCCTGCCTCCCGTAGGTGTTCAGATACAGCACTGCCCTGGAGAAACACAAGCTGTTCATCTCAGGCCTGCCTTTCTCCTGCACTAAAGAGGAACTAGAGGAAATCTGCAAGGCTCATGGCTCCGTGAAGGACCTCAGGCTGGTCACCAACCGGGCCGGCAAACCCAAGGTCAGTGTGGGAGCAGAGGGTGTCTGGTCTCCGGGGGTCCAGCAAACCTAGTTTCTCCATCTGTTCAGAGATCGTTTAGCTCTGGAGGAGTGGATGCCTAGTTCATCTGCTCGGAAGCAAACGCTAAGTGAACGAAAGATGAGCATACTTGGCTGTGCTTATATTTGGAGCCATATTAACCTGTTTGCAGCTGATTGTACTAAAAAAGAATAAAGTGTTTGGAAAATGAGTAAATATGAATTCATAGGAGCCACGGTGTGGCCCCGGGCTGTGGGGCCTGGGGGCAGCCTTGTGGCCAGTGCATGTGGGCCTCCCTGCCTCCCGCGGCCTCCTCCCTCCGTCCCAGTCCCCTCTTTCCCTGAGGCCTCTAGCCCCCTTCTTCTCGAGTCCTCCCTTCCTCCCTGCCCCTCCTACGTCTCTCTGAGTCCCTTGGCACCACATTTTAAGTAGCTAGCGCTGTTCAAGTGTGATGTTTGGATCACTCTCTGCCCACTCTCCCTCCCCTTAGCCAAGTTGCTGGGGGCTGAAGAGTGTGGAATGAGGGTGGGGCCGAAGGCACAGGGGCAGCAGGGCCGCCTGGGCTGCTCGCCCTTGTCCGGTCCGTCGTTCGCTGCATTTGTACTGGTCTGTTGGTTTCGTTATTTTTGTTCTGGAGCAAGCACAAGGTTTGCTGAGTCTGGACAGGGTATCTGCGGTTAAATCAGTAACAGCAGTAGGGAAGGAGGGTGGGGTAGGGAGGTTACCGTGGACAGGCTGCCTGCCCTGGGGCTGTGGCGTCTGACCCGGCTCTGGATCTTGCTGCTCTCAGGGCCTGGCCTACGTGGAGTACGAGAATGAATCCCAGGCATCGCAGGCTGTGATGAAGATGGACGGCATGACTATCAGAGAGAACGTCATCAAAGTAGCCATCAGCAATCCCCCTCAGAGGAAAGTTCCAGAGAAGCCAGAGGCGAGGAAAGCGCCAGGAGGCCCCATGGTGCCGAGGCAGATATATGGAGCGTGAGTGTTGTGTGTTAGCCCAGTGCAGACTCTGTCCCTGTCAGCAGTGCCGGTTTATCCCCTGGAGGGGCAAACCGGGGGTGAACCAGTTTTCCTATTAGGACAGTGAGTTAGGTCAGAAAAGCCAGGGCCTGCTGTTGGGAGGGGACAAGCCCAGGAGGTGAGGCCCTGCCTGGTGTTTGCCAGTTTACACTTGCCATTTATTGAAGGTAAACTCTTTTAAGGCAGTGATTATTTGAAAGTTCCCCTTGCCGGTTGAATCTGTATGTTTAAAACAAAACCTGACAGCCACATGCTTGGGGGTTTGCAGCCTCAGCCGTGATCCACATACAAGCTGTGCTTTTCCCGTGGTGGGGTGACCCAGCAAATCGTGTGGTCATTAGGTGAGGTCTGAGAGATGACAGCGTGACTGCCACACAGGGTTGGTCCTTGCCAAAGTCCTAAACTAGGCACGGTTCGTTGAAGTGGTTTTTACTTCATAGCCAGGATGAGGGGGGCAGAGCCTGTCTCATCCTTCTTTTATTTTTCATCTTTTAACTTTGGGTAACTGGAAACTCTCCTGGCTTATTTTCACACGTAAGTCTGGGCGTGAGTCGTTGTCTGGAGGTACACTCAGCGTTTGTCTTCCAGGCGGGGCAAGGGGAGGACCCAGCTGTCTCTGCTGCCTCGCGCCCTGCAGCGCCCAAGCGCCGCTCCTCAGGCCGAGAACGGCCCTGCCCCGAGTCCAGCAGTCACCACCTCAGCGGCCACCGAGGCGCCCAAGATGTCCAACGCTGATTTCGCCAAGTTGCTTCTGAGAAAGTGAACAGGACTCTGGGAGAGACAGGAGATGCCTTACTTCACGCTGGCCCGGCAGACTTCCCGCCACACAGCGAAGCACTGGGGACCGAAGGCCTGGTGCGCGCCCACTCGCGGCCACCGCCTTCCCTCTGGTTGGGACAGAAAGGGGAAGGGTGTTCCAAGTAAAGAGGCTGTCAGTGCTCCCTCATATTGAGGGCAGTAGGGGGAAAATGATCACTACAGGTTGGGCCCAGGGCTTAGCGTCCTAAGATGCTTTTGTGTCTTGGAGGATGAGGAGCAGGAGTGAGGCCGGAACACGCAGTGTTTGAGACCCACTTGTCCTGACGTTTTTGGCCAGCTCCGGCCCCTTTTTATAAGACACTTCTCACCCCCTGCACAGCACATGTGCCCGTCACTCTTTTAATTTTAAAAGATGAAAGGCAGATGCCAGTAATTCACCAGAATGGCCTATGGGGAGGGGGTGAGGGAGGGGAAATCTCATAAAAAACATTTGATGGATTTTTGTTCCGAGGGGCTGTGCTTCTTTTATATTATGTATTTGTAAATGACACGTCAAGCTGTTGTTTTGTTTCCTAAAAGCGAAATGTTTGTGACATTTGTTTTATATAGGAATTCTCTGTGCCACCTGCTGTGGACCATTTTCTTCGCCTAGTGACTAGTGACCTGTGTTCTTTGTCTAAACATTGAGTTCCAGCCCTTTGGTTTTGTTCCAATACCATGTCAATGGCAAACTTCAGTTCTCCCCAGTTAGCTCTGTGTGTTAAACCGAAGTTCTCTTAGAAACTTCCTGACAAATGGTACTCAGATGTACATTCACATACGGATGTATTTTGAAGTGGGTGTACCTTGCTTTACCTAATAGATGTGTAAATAGAACTTTTGTAAGTCAAATTCCATTGTCACTTTGATTTAAATTATTTCAGCTGTGATGTGTCTTCAGTTTTAAACTTCAGTTTACAGCAATTTGACACTAGCTTTTAAGGTTTTTTTTTTACGTCTCCTCTTTTATCAAATATTTATTGCTTTGAAAGCAGCGTTGCCAGTTTGGTAGGGGAAGCTTACTTTATAAAACCACTGGAGAAAGACATAAGGGAATCCTTTTATATGTCACGAGGATCAACTCCTCATTTAGCTGTTTTGTAAGTTTGAGTTTTTGTGCATCAGGCTTTTCTGCATTTTTTTAACCTAACTTTTTTTAACGGAAAAATTTAAACCGATAAAAAAGTAGAGTAGAGAAGAGTAAAATAAACTCCTGTGTGCCTACCACTGAGCAGCCAGCATTCCTCAACTCACAGCCCTCGCTCCACTTCCGTCTCTTCCTCCCTGTTCTGCGACATCGAGGCATATCCCAGACAGCATCGCGCCCATCCGGGAATGTAGCACGTGTCTCGAAAAGAGGACTTAAAAGCCATAGTTTTATCATCACCCCTAGAAACATTAGCAATAATACCTTAATGTCATCAACCATCCAAATTTCCAATTTCCTATCATTCAATAAATGTCACTTTCCCTCCCTGTCAATTATCATTGGTTGGCAAGCCTCTTAAGTCTTTTAAAATGTAGCTTTTCCTCCATCTTTTTTTTAAACACAAAAAACCCAACTTTTTTAGTAGGCATTACTTCCGAATTAAATTCAAGCAGCAGCCATCAGCAGCAGGAAGAACCTGAGCTGTGACACTCGAGTCCCCCCGGTGGCGTTCTCTGCGATGCCGCGCTGACGCCCACTCAGTTGGTGAGACGGTTTGGGGAGCTCAGAGGGAGCCCCGATGGTCTGGGTGACCCGGCACTTGACGAGCCACGGTTTCCTGGCTTCAGGCTAACGTGGCTTCAGTTTCTGCTGCGGGTTCTCTTGCCTTTGGCCAACACCCTGACCTGACTTCCTACTCTGGGATGTCAGCGCAGGCTCGTCACAGGGGTGAACCTTTTCAGACGACCTGAGCAATCCGAACCAATTTAGGTTCACGGTGTTCACTCTTCTAGAAATGGATTTTCAGGAACATGAGTGTTTTCCTGAGAAAACCCAGAACTGAGGGTAAACAGAAACATGAAAGACCTCTTTGGTTACTTGAGTCTCAGTAAAAATCAGTCATCCATCCCTGTCAGCCCGGGACGGCACTTTGATACGACTAGCTCTGTCTCGTTTGCCTGTTGAAACTGCCATCGTGGATGTTTTTCTCCCAGAACAACGTAAAGAATCGGGCTAGAGTTCAGAACTGCCCCATCATCCTATGACCAACAGGAACATCTTTCAGATAAGACGGCAACGGACCAGATGCGTATGTAATAAAATACTTTATTAGAATCAGTAATTTGTTAAAATAATACCCTTCACGTACAGCTAAAGTGCAAATTCTCTGGCTCTATAGTACAAAGCAGGTACTTTTGTCATACTTCCTCGGTGTGCTTATAAAACCAAGACCAGAGGAGTTAAAGTGTAAGAAATACCTTCTGGCATCATGGAAGTATGAAAACTTTACAAAGGTTTGAATTACACTTGGAGCGATTTCATATAGCTTATTTTTTTATATATATTTTTACTTATTTTTCTTAACCTTTCAGAAAATACTCTGTGCTATTTACACATCTGAATAACTATATAAACACTTAACTACATCAGAGTGACCTTGTGACTCAGGAACCGAATCCTCAAAGAGACAACACTGTATTCACCACCATTCAATCAGTGACGAAGCGCAGTACAGTGTGAGACGTCCCAGGCTCTCTCACTGGGCAGGGGACCCCATGGCCGTGGGTCTGAATAGCAGCAGTCGTATTGGCACGTGTGCCATTTATGACTGAAAGGGAAAGTTCTTTCTACTTTGGTACGATGACACCTTGGCCGTATCACATATAATGTATCATTTTCCAGGTTGCTAGAAAAATAAGGCCACTCCGAGGCAATCTCTGCTGCCTCCCCGAGGGGACATTGGACAGTAATGATGGCTGTGGGAGGTGGGGGTCTGGGCCATAAGGGACACATCCTGGCTATGGTTCAATGGTTTTACTTGGTTCAGTAGAAGCTGGTGCTCTAATTAATCATCAGAAATGTTTATTTGGTGTTGATGTGGCATCTGTTTCCCCAGATGAGTTCTTGTAACATTTATCTACAGAAAACTCAGAGTAGGGGGTGAGGGCAGGCTTGCCCACTTGCATCGTACCCGACTTGCAGCACGATGCGGTTGTTGGGTGACAAGCCCAGAGGACTTTTAGACTGAAACATGTCTGAGTTGCTGCAAATAAAGTGCAAGAGATACATCAGTACACAAAGAAAACCAAGCCAGCCACCCCCACTATTAGTTAGAAAAATAGTCTCGATATGGAAAAATAGCCTCTGGCACTAAGGTTTTGCAATCTATGGCTCGAAGAGTCTTCCTAAAAGTAAGCAAGGTATCCAACTAGAAATGTCAACATTCACTATTCCAGTTCAAAAGTTTGCTCTATCCCGTGTAAGTCACCACACTCATCTCTTTGTACGGGAGCAAAACCTCGAACGGGATCATTTCTCAAAGCTGGGATGGGGTTCTCCGCAGGAGTGCTGACTTCCCAGTTAAAGCGACAGAACCACTCAGAGAAAGACTTGGAGGTGTCAGCACCTGGCCTCTCTCCCCGACCTTTGTGCAAATTCTGCCCTAAAACCTGTGTCTAGTCACAGAGGAGCACCTGCTGCCCCTAAAGCGTGCTGGGACCGCCGCCTGAACAGTGGCCACCAGCAGATGCAGGAAACCCCACACGACATTCACTAGCCTGCGAAAAGAAGAAAATAAATAACTTGGCTGAGTTATAAGTTATCTTAGAGATAAGGCTTAATAATTTAGTTTTTTTCTCTTTTAAATAAAACAAAAAACACTGGGAGGTAAAGAGTGTTTAAGGTTTCCTTTTGCCTTGGAAAAGATTTCTAGAAATGCTTTGACTCTCTCCCTGCCTGGCCCCCAGGACAGCTCCCCTCACCAAGGGAGCATTTATAGGGTTAGGGCTTCACAGGAAGCGTCTCCTTGAACCCGGAATGGTTGGGTTTGGCTTCTGGCAGCGCTACTGAGTACTCTGTCGTGGCAAAAAGCAGGGTGTCCAGGGTGGTCTCAGTACACTTGGCAATGAAGCGAATGAAGGGCCTCACGTCGCCTTCGTTGGCAACCTCCAGCACGTGGTAGTACTCGGATCTCTGCTCCTT
This sequence comes from Lepilemur ruficaudatus, assembly GCA_963574885.1. NCBI lineage: Eukaryota > Metazoa > Chordata > Mammalia > Primates > Lepilemuridae > Lepilemur > Lepilemur ruficaudatus. The sequence goes on from CAUYRT010084845.1 coordinate 61,852, forward strand.
GCGGATGGTGATGGGTGGGTAGCCGGCCTGCATCAGGATCAGGTTCATGAGCAGGCGGGACGTCCTCCCGTTGCCGTCGATGAAAGGGTGGATGTACACGAGTTTGTAGTGGGCCAGGGCTGCGAACTCGACCGGGTGCAGGTTCATGGCGTCCTCGGAGTTGAGCCACTGTACGAACTCCTGCATCTGCTTTTCCACATCCTGCGGGTGGGGAGGGATGTGGTGCCCGACCAGGACCTGCGTCGTCCGGAACCTGCCGGCCTCCACTGGGTCCACGTAGCCCAGCACCCGCCTGTGGATCTCCAGCACGTCGTTGATGGTGACGGACCCGATGCGGGACACCAGGGTGGTGTTGATGTACTTCATCGCCTCGTGCATGCCGATCACCTCGTTCTGCTCCTCCAGGCTCTTCCCCGGCACAGCATAGCGGGTCTCCAGGATGTGCCTGATTTCCGACAGGGTGAGCGTATTGCCCTCGATGGCGACCGTGTGGTAGATGTGATGGTAGTAGGTCTCCTCCATGACCCTGCGCAGTGCCGAGTTCCCCTTGGGGATGGACATGACCTTCTTCACTTTGCTGTCGATGATGCTGAAATACCGCTGGTCGATCTCCTCCACGAGCGGCAGCGTCCGGTCCCGGTTGACCAGCGCCTTCTCGTGGTAGGGCGAGATGGTCAGTGCTCTCGTGTACAGGTAATCCGCCTGGATGATGTCCTTGTCCTCTTCCGAGAAGATGCCGAACTCGGTGAGCGCGTCGACAAAGTCCGGGTCCATCTTGAGGGCGTGCAGGAAGAGCTTCTGGGCTTTCTCCCTCTTGCCCTGGCGCTTCATCTCCAGGGCTTGGTTCAGAGCTGCTCTGGCTTCCAACTTACCTGCTGGAAGAGAGCCAGAGAGGCACTGTCAGGGAGGCCAGGGGTGCCTTCAGGGGACCTGTCACCTGTGCTGGCCTCCCAGGGGAAACTGTGATGATCAGCCCGAGTCCCTGGCTTGCTCAATGTGCCTGGTACTTCTCTGTTCCCTACGGCCTTGTGGGTGGTACGCTGGTCACTGTCCAAGTGTCGCCAAAGGCATTCTCTGCACCCTGGGGGGCTCCACCCTGCCTTCTGATGGGCCATGGAGAGGTCCGGGCATTTACTCCCCTCCGGCCCAGCTCCCGACAGGTGAGCTCTCCAAGATGCTGGTCCCTGCCCCTGCATGCCTAGGGGTGTTAATGGCTCCCCACTCTTGCTAGTCCCTGGGGGCTTTACCATCCCTGGACTGTTTTTTCATTTTTTTAACCCAGTGGTTTGACCGTGCCCTTCAGGGGACATCTGGCGATGTCTGGAAACATATGTAGTTGTCATAACTGGGGGGAAGGAAGGATGCTACTGGCAGCTCATGGGGACAGGCCAGGGCTGCTGCTCACCATCTGTCAGCCCCCACCACAGAGAACTCTCCCATGGAGGTGGAGAGCCTGCTCTAGCCCTCCTGTCCCCGCCTCGTCTCAGCCACCCAAGGGTCAGCCACACATACTCAACTCCTTTTAGTTCCTCGAATGCCCCCGGGGCTCTCTCTTCCCCGCAAGTCCTAATCCTTGGATCACTCCTACTTACAATCAAGTCTCAGCTTAGGCATAACCTCCTCCAGGGAGCCCTCCTGGTGTGCTCCTACAGCCCTTTGTGCTTCCCAATCACCAGCCTCATGCTTGTCTCAGTCACCTGTCAGCTTGTCTAGGCTGGGAGCTCAGGGCTCACCGGATCCCCCGTGCCTTGCACACAGGACACAGCAGACACCGTAACTACCTGTCAAATGAGTGTTGAGGAGAGAGCTTCTCACCTGGGGAGGCCTTGGTCTTGACCAGCAGCAGCGCAGCATCCTGGGAGGTAACGCTGACCTCTGTGGACGGGCTGGTGCACTTGGTGACGGTGTGCTGCGCCCTGTCCAGTTTGCTCCTGAGCAGGTAGAAGCCTTTGAGCACAGCCAAACACTGCTCCTCCACGGCACCCAGCGGCAGCAGCAGGGCCAGCAGGGACCCCAGCACCATGCTGAGCAGCGTCACCCACAGGAAGCGGCCCCCCACCGAGACCCATTTCGGTTCAGTCACCGCCATCACTGAAGCCATCGGCATGAGCATCATCTGGACTCAGGGGTGGGCCCCTTGCGCACGTCCAGTCTGCTGAGAGCGGGATCTGCAAGGAACCAAGTTCACAGAGATGAGGCAGCGAAATGCACACGATCGGGACACAGTGCGACTTCAGCCGGGGAGGTGGGGCTAGGGACCCGCACCTTTAATTCCCTAGAGAGACTGGGGTGGGAGTGGCATGAGGTGGGGGCAAGGCAAGAAGTGGATCTAACTGGAGGTGGGGCCAGCCGGGGAAGGATTGGTGCCCCCTATGGCGCAGTGTGACTGTGAAAAGTCATGCGACCGCTTCCTAACATTTATTGTGCACTTACTGCATGCCAGGTCTTGTGCTAACCACTAAGCACCTCACACATATTATCTCCTGCAGTCTCCAACAGCAACTTGAGGAGCTGATTATCATCACCTCACTCTCCAGATGAGGAAACTGAGGCTTGGAAAGGTGAAGTCCTTTGGCCCAAAGTAACCCAGTGAGCAAGTGACAGCCTTAGGACTTGAACTTAGGAACCCCACAACTCTGAAGTGTCCCCCCTTCACCACGCATCTCTGTGTCCTCTGACCCCAAACACTGGGTGTTTGGGGCACAGATGACTAACACACACCCAGATCAGCCACGGCAGTTCTGAAGCCCATTTCTGGATAAGCACATCTGTTGGGTGGCCTTATTGGCATGTGGGTGGCCACTTCTTACCCTTGCCTTGATACTCAGCCACACGCCCCCAGAGCTTTTACCCTCTCTGGCCTTTCTTTCCTGGCCTGTCCAGAAGGGACCCCAAGAGGTCGAACAGTCCAAGCATCCTGAAAGGAACTCAGGCCGTGGGCCAGACTGGTGACCACTCAGCCTTAGTGACAACAGGCATGTGCTTGGAGTGGCAGTGGGAGTGGAGGGGCCAGGTATGCAAGCACCATTATGCTGACAATAAGCATTTATTGGGCAACTATGGTGTGCTGGGAGCTGAGCTGAGTGCCGGCCACACATTATCTCACTTAACCCTCATGCCAGCCTATGAAGGAAGAGTTACTCCTAGCTCCATTTTATAGAGGGGAAACCGAGGCAAAGGGAGGGTAAGTTAAATTCCAGAAGGCCCACAGGAGGCTAAACAGAGGCCATTAGGAATGAAACCCCAGTGCATTTGAGCCCAGAGTCCCCAGGTCTTAACCACTACCTTCTTACTGAGCAGGGCCTGTGCACCTGTTCTGGCTGTTCCTGACCCAGAAGTGACTGACGGATCACAGGGTTCAGAGGCTCATGGGGGAGCCCGGCTCGTTGCTGCAGAACATCTGAAACGGCCTGGCGTGCGCTCGAGTCGGGGTGCACCTGGCGTGCCGTGAGGATGCAGGTGTTCTGGGCGGGCTTCCCGAGGGACGGGCTCCTCGATGGGGCTGTCACGGCAAGGAGGTGTTCCTCGGTGCCTGGGGTGTGTGCGGGGAAGGAGTGAGCTCCGGGAGGCTCCAATCTCTCACCTCTCGATTCTCTAAAGGGGGAAACTGAGGCCCGAGGGGCGAGGGGACTTGTCTAAGGTCTCTCCGCGGAGCCGCCCCCTTCCGAGCCCCGCCCAGGGATCGCGGCTCCGCAGCACCCTCCCCAGCTCGCTCCTTCCGAGCCCCTCCGGCTTGTCCCCTCCTCACTGCGCGAGGCCGCCGGGCCCTCCCGCCGCCTTCCCCGCGCTCTCACGACTCTAAGGCCGCCGGCTCCCGCGACCTCCACCACCGCCGGCCTTCTGGCCCCGCCCCCGGAGACTCGCCATTGGACGTCCCGCCTCCCTCGTCGCGGCGGATTGGCTTTCGTCACTTGTCCGCCTCTCGTATTTCCGGGTTCCTGCGTCTGCGCCTGCTTCCCCGGGAAAGACGCGCCGTGGGCCACTCCCATTGGTCGTCTCTTGTGTTGGTCTCTCCTGCAGCAACCAATGAGCAACGAGAGGGGCGGGGCCTGGGCCGCAGGCGGGAGGAGCGAGAGCGGACTTGGGGTGCGCTGGGTGCCGGCCGGAAGCTCGCGATTCCGCCCACCGTTAAGTGCTGTCCTTCCTTCTGGTCCCTTCGTCTCGGGGTTACTGTCGTGTGCCTCAGTTTCCTCCGGTGTGAAATGAGGATGTTGATGGCTTCCAGCCTGTTAGCCTCCCTCCGTGCCATGGAGCTTGCCGCCTTCCCCCTACTCTCCCCTCTCTGCCTCCTTTCCTCCCTGACTTTCTAATCTGCATCCCCCGAGAAGGGCCTGGCTGGCTCCTTTGGCTTCTCAGAGATACAACTGTTTTCCTTGCAGCAGAGCTCTGAAACCTCCATCTTAATTCACAAATACTGAAATCAAACGTTTAGACACGTGCCCCAGAAAGCCTAAGCATGAGGTTGTTAGCCCAGATTCTGGACTCCGAGAGACCGCAGGCTCCAAGTCAGACTTTGCCATTTACTCTCTGGGTGACGTTGGGCAAGCTCCTCTGAGCCTCGTTTTCCCCCCCTGTGAAATGGGGACAAACAGCCTACCTCGCTTTTACCCTCAAGGCGGGGATTTTCAGAAGGCTTGATGCTTCAAGATATGACCTTCTCCATGACACCTGCTCCCCTCAGAGGCAGTACCAGGCAGTGGTCGTGGGTGTCACCGTTGGAGCCACGCAGCCCTGGGTTCAAATCCCAGCTCTGCCACCTGCAAACTGAGTTACATTCAGCAAGTGAACTGATGTCACTGATCCCCTATTTGCTTTTCTGTAAACTGGGGATAATATGATGACAGGGCCTCTTCCTAGGGTTTTGTATGAGGGTGAGGCGAGGTCCTTCGTGTCTGGCACAGAGCAAATGCTTGATAAATATCAGCTGTTGCAGTTATTTCTAGAAAACACTAAGTCATTGCTGCTTTATTTGTTATCCGTAGAAGAAAGTGTCAGAGCTGCAGGTTGTTCCAATCACTGGGGAGAAATCCCGTTGCACCTTGTGTAGGTCTCATTCTGATTCCAATTTAGGGAAGCCTCTGACCTATTGCACAAAACAAATTGTCCAGGCCTGGGCCAGAGTTGGGACTGATGATCAGAGGCAAGCTGTCATGAAGGACCCCATGGGGGACATTGCAAGGTGGGGGACCAAGCACCTTTGGCCCTTGTCTGCTGGGCTCCCTGCTTATATCTTGTGACTGGTCCCCCACGTGCGGCTCCCAGCCCCCAGCATGGAGTATGGCACTGAATAGATGCTCAAGAAATTTTGTTGGGTCGGATGTGGTGGCTCATGCCTGTCATCCTAGCACTTTGGGAGGCTGAGGTGGGAGGATCCTTTGAGGCCAAGAGTTCAAGACCAGCCTGGGCAACATAGCAAGACCCCATCTCTACAAAAAAATTAAAATTTAGCTGGGCATGGTGGCATGTGCCAGTAGTCCCAGCTACTTGGGGGGCTGCGGCAGGAGGATCACTGGAGCCCAGGAGTTGGAGGATGCAGTGAACAATGATCGCACCACTGCACTCCACTCCGGGCGACAGAGGGAGACCCTGTCTTTAAAGGAAAAAAAGAATTTATTGAATTGAATATGAAACACCTGAACCAGGACGAACCATGGAATTTTTAAGAAGCAAAATCAGGATGGTGGTTGTTTTTGTGGCTTCTTGTTTTCAATCTTTTAAACAAAGGTCTTGAACATTGTTCACTTGGAGTCTTCTGAATTGCGCTTCTGATGGCCCAAGGAGTAATGCTGTTATAAAAACCTCCCGCAGAGGGGAGGATGCTTATGGGAGACAGCTGGTGTGATAGGAAACAGGCTTTGGGGGTCTAACAGGTGTGCACTGAAATACAAGGCCCCCCGCTTACTAGCTGAGCGACCTTGAGCAAGTCAATTATTCCCATTGAGCTGGATATCAGGGGGCTTATGGACCTCTGTCCACACCCAGGCATAAAGTGATGCAATCATCTGCTTTTAAAGGCACCTTCCTCTCTCCACTCCTTTTTGGGACACAAGTGTAACTTCTTTAATGAGCTTAGGCCATGGGTAGCAAATCCAGAAGCTATGCAGGAATTGCTAATGAGTAAAACTGCCTAGGCATGAGACAATAGGGAGCGGTGAGGAGTGTGGCGCGTTTGAAAGAACATGCCTTGTCCAAAGTGGGCAGCAGCCTCTCAGCTCTAACCCACATTTATTATGCTGAGCTGCAGTCCCAAAATTGACAGATTTTCCAATTTTTCAGAAGAAATGTGAGGCCTAGATTTTTAAGCATTATCTCCAGATTTTTAAACAGTTGGCATGACTGCCTGCTGGCTATAGAGGGCTGCCAGATTGTAATCCCCGTTTTAGGCTTTTTAGATGGGCAGAGAAAGGTGACAAGAAACACAGTAAGAAACAAGGCAAATGACTATTTCAGCAAATGTGCCCACCACTGTTGTGGCCACCAGGGGGCAGTAATTCACCTGGCATCGCTTCCTCCATTCGATCTCCTCGTCAGGAGATTACACTCAATTTTCTTTCTTGACTTTGTCTGCATTCAGCTGTGTTGAATGCACAAAATATGGTCCCTGAAGCGATATTGAAAAGTTGGCGTTCTCCATCGTAAGCATTCTGCATTAGGTGGAAATTGCCTCCCCGTGGCCCATGGAGGAGTTTTCTAAAAGCTTACCTTGACACATGACAAAGAACTTGGAAAATGGCTGCATGGAAAATGTGTCCGTTATGCAAAACAAAACAAAACAAACCTTTTGCATCTTTAAGGAACAGCAGTCAAGCGCTTCTTGCTGGGAAAGTCAGATTCTATTGTTTAGGAAAAACAAAACTCCCCAACTTGAGGCTGTATTGCATTGGGTTGCCTCCAGAATGACTCAACTTCATTAAAAAGAAAATACACCATACCTGTTCTGGCTTCCCTCACTCCCAGCTTCCTTTCACCCCTCCTCCCCTACCACCCACCTGCCTGGATTTTTTTTCTCCTTCTAACTTTATGCTGCTGCACCAGGAAGCTCAGAGCATCCCACCCCCCTGACTATTGATTAATCCTGCTTATTAGACACACCCAGCAGGGGCAGGCCCAGTTTCCAAGGCAGCCTCAAGAGACAGGGTTTTGGGGACCCCGTGTGAGTGTCCCTGGGCTGAAGGCTCGTGCTCTGGCCTCAGGATATTTCTTATGTCATAGGGTGTCAAATTGATTTTCGCATATATTTGAGGACTCACACACACAAATATAATTGTTATTTTCAGAGCAAATCATTTGAGGAAGTGATACTTCTTGCTTTCAAGAAATTAAGTATAACTGTCTTTTTCTTGTTAAATAACCAATTACTTTATTTTTTAAAAGCAAGATTAGATTGTTACAGATATAACAGAAGGCAC
>CAUYRT010084846.1:0-25155 GCA_963574885.1 Lepilemur ruficaudatus
CTCAGCCTCCCGAGTAGCTGGGACTACAGGCATGCGCCACCATGCCCGGCTAATTTTTTCTATATATTTTTAGTTGTCCAATTAATTTCTTTCTACTTATAGTAGAGACGAGGTCTCGCTCCTGCTCAGGCTGGTTTCGAACTCCTGACCTTGAGCAATCCGCCCACCTCAGCCTCCCAGAGTGCTAGAATTACAGGCGTGAGCCACCTCACCCTGCCTCTTCTCTCTCTTTTTCTTTAGGGGAAAAATGTTCCAAGTGAGAGCTGCTACTGATGTTCCTGCTGAACAAAAGCCACTTGCTCCTTAGTTAATCTGCCAAACCAAGTCATAACAGCGAGGTTTTAAGTTTCCTTCAAAACAAAAGCTTCTGAATAAGGTTAGGTCAGACCTACCGGGATATAAAATCAAATACCTATTTTCATAGGTCCTTTCAAGCACACCTTGGGGAAGTATACTTTGAAGAAATGGAAAGTGACCATAAAGGCTGGGAAAGACTTTTATTTAGCTGGCAAAGGGCTAGAAGATACGGTAAATAGACAAATACCAATTTTTGTCTAAGAAAAGTGAAATAGGAACAAAATAGATGCACCTTTGGAAAGAATCTCTCTTCAAAGTAGTTCCACTATGTATGTCTAACAAGTTAGAAAATGTTAATGATAGGCCATGCTGATTTCATTCCCACCTGGGATGCAGAAAGCTGAAAAGACCATTGTTTCTACCCAACAAGAAAAAAATAGATAAACTACACAGTCATAACTTTTCCTGAACCCATTGAGAGCTAAGGCGTCAGAACAGCCATGTGCTCTAAGGAAAGATAAAAGATAAGCCCTTCCTAAGAGGGACAGATTGAGCAGTGGTTGACATGTCAGAGCTTGGGAGGAGACCAGCTACTAGGTAAGCAGGTAAGAATTCCGCTGAGATTTTTAGCCAGTTGCCAAAGGCTCCATGTGAACTAGCATGAAAAGTATAGACTCCCTGGAAGCTGCAGACTCAACTGGAGTTTGCACCCACTAGCAGGCTCTTCTCCACAAACTTTATCAAGTGCTTAAGAAAGACAGGAGGCAGGGTGGGAGGCTAAGAGAAACCTCCATCCATGGTGCAGGCGGGGAGGAGGGGAGCAGCCTCCCCTAAAGGTCTGAAGCTCTGCCCAGAACATTTTTTCTTATAGACAAAGCCATAGGGGGAAGGGCAGCACACCCTGTGGCTCCCAGGGAACAGGTGAAGACCACTGTGACTGTGATAAAGATAAAACCCAAAAAACATCTAGGGGAGAGTCTAGAAACTGTCCCCTGCAAAGAAACTACTAAAGAAACAAGCAGAGTTTGGCTACCAGAAGGAGGGAAAAAAATCACTGAGAAAGCTCCACTCTTAAACACTGATCAAAAGAAAGCTGGGATAAAGATATCAATTCACTAAGAAGTATAGCAATTCTAATATAGATGTACCTAACAACGGTGGTGCCGTAAACTCAAAGGACTGAAAGGGCTCCTACTTGGAGTTCATTGGACATCTTAGATATGTATTAATAGATTAATTTTTTTCAGCTAATTTAGGAAGTTTTTATGAATTGTTTCTTCAAATATCCTTGCTGTTACTTTCTCTCCTCTTCTCTTAGGACTCTAATTATATATAGGTTGGTATACTTAATAATGTCTCACAGGTTCCTGATGCTCTATTCATTTTTCTTTGTTCTTTCTTTCTGTTCTTCAGACTAGATAATCTCAACTGATCTGTCTTCAAGTTGCTGACGGTTTTGCTTGATCAAATGTGCTCTTGAGTCCCTCTCGTGAATTTTTTCTGTCAGGTAGTCTATAGTGCTTGGCTTTGGTTTCTTTCTTTCTTTTTTTTTTGGGGGGGGGGGACAGAATCTCACTCTGTTGCCCGTGCTAGAGTGAGTGCCCTGGCATCAGCCTAGCTCACAGCAACCTCAAACTCTTGGGCTCAAGCGATCCTTCTGCCTTAGCCTCCAGAGTAGCTAGGACTACAGGCATGTGCCACCATGCCTGGCTAATTTTTTCTATATATTTTTAGTTAGCCAATTAATTTCTTTCTATTTTTAGTAGAGATGGGGTCTCGCTCTTGCTCAGGCTGGTTTTGAACTCCTAACCTTGAGCCATCCTCCTGCCTCGGCCTCCCAGAGTGCTAGGATTACAGATGGCGTGAGCCACCGCCCAGCCCATTTCTATTTCTTTATTGTTATTCTCTATTTGGTGAGACATTGCTGTCATGCTTTTCTTATTCAAACATGGTTTTCTTTGGCTCTTTGAACACATTTACAATAATTGATTTAAATTCTCTGTCTAGTAAGTCTAAGATCTAGATTTCCTCAAGAACAGTTTCTGGAGATTGCTATTTTTCTGTACAAGGAAAATTCTTTCTTTCTTTGCTTTTGTTATAATTTTTTATACAAAATTTGGCATTTCTAATAATACAATATGGCAACTCTGGAAATCACATTCTTCTCCAACCCCAGGACTTGTTGATGTTGTTTGTTTAGTGACTTTTCTGAACTACTCTGTAAAGTCTGTATTCTTTTTCATATGTGACCACTGAAGTCTCTGTTTGGTTAGCTTAGTGGTCAGCTAATGATTAGATATTTATTTAAATGGCTGAATCTAAAAAGTCTCCCAGCTACTGCCAAAAGGCTGTGTGTGCGCGCGCGTGTGTGTGTGTGTGTGTGTGTTGGGCACACCTTCACACTCATGCAGGCAATTAAAAATGGTAGCTTAATCTTCTCTATGTTTTTTCAGTGCCTCAAAGTCAGCCAGATGTGAGAATTTAGGACCTTCTTAGGTCTTTCCGGGGCATGTGCATGAATTTGGGCACGCACATAGGCCCATGTGTGTGCGTGGCCTTCTAGATGCCCATGATAAGTCAGCAATTTGGAAAGCCTCCTGTGGACATCTCATTCCTCAGCTCTTCTTTTGATGTGTTTTTGGTCATCTTAATCTTTGCCTCAACTTTTATCACTGCCTAAGGAAGCTGTAATGCTAACCATTGCTACAGTTATTATTTTTAAATTGTTTTTACTTATTTAAGTGAAATGATCTCACTCTGTCATCCAGGCTGGAGTGCAGTAGCATGATTATAGCTCACTGCAGCCTGCAACTTCTGGGCTCAAGAAATCCTCCCACCTCAGCCTCCCAAGTAGCTAGTACTATAGGCACAAGCCACCACTCAGCTGATTATTATTATATAAATATATATATATTTTTTTAGTAGAGATAGGGTCTTCCTATTTTGCCTAGACTGGTCTTGAACTCCTGGCCTCCCAAAGAAGTGGGATTACAGGCGTAAGCCACCATACCTGGCCACAACTGACTATTTCAACAAATGTCTGCAGGTAAAAGGCTGTTCTCACTGAGCAAGGTCTGAATCAGGTCAAATAAAGGTAAGTCTTCCAGGGAATTGTCAGACCAAATAATGACAGTTCTCAAAGAATGCTATTTGGAGGGCTCTCCAAATCCATTGTGTTTTAGCAAGTGGCTGCCAGGCTACAAGTTTTCATTGACTGTGGGTTTGGTTTTCAAGGCTAATGAGGAGTCAAGGAGAGTGAAGAGAATAGGGCAAGTTAAAACACTGCAAAGCTGATCATTCTTACTAAGATACAGCATTTTGTTTTTTAAATAAATGCTCCTTACATTGTTGCAAACCCTTTGTTAATTTCCAGAATTCTGAAAAATTTGTTTTTGACAAGTTATCTCAGCGGTCGCACTGCCCTTGTGGAGGAACAGGTTTTCAGAGGCCCTTACTCCACCATTGCCACTGACATAACCTCATTCGGTAATTTGAAGCTATCATTGCATTGTCTGCTTCCAGCTTTCTACTGCAAAGGTAGCTTAATTGTTGTCCCTATGAAAATTATATTTTTCTTTCTGGTTAATTTTAAGATATTTATCTTTGGTTTTTAGCAGTTTGTCTGTGATATACCTAGGTGTGACTCTGTATTTGTCCTGCTTGGGGTTTATATAGTGCTATAGACTGAATCGTGTCCACCCAAAATTCACATGTGGAAGTCCTACCCCCCAATGTGGCTGTATTTAGAGATAGGGACTATAAGGAGGTAATTAAAGTTAATGAGGTCATAAGGATGGGGCTCTAATACGATAGGACAGGTGTCCTTACAAGAAAGACAGTCTAAGTGTGCTCCCCCTTCCCACCCTGCCATGTGAAAACACAGCGGGAAGGCACCATCTGTAAGCCAGGAAGTGACGTACAGTGGCTCTCACCAGAACCCAATCTTGCTGGCATCCTGATCTGACTTCCAGATTCCACAACTGTGAGAAGATAAATTTCAGTTGTTTAAGTAACCCATCCTGTGGCACTTTGTTATGGCCACACAAGTCATACGTAGGGATTTAATCTCATTCTTTTTCCTTCTTGAGACTCCAATTACATGTATGTTAGACCTCTTCACATAACCCATTTACGTTTCTCATCCTTTTGCCCACCCATGTATTAGTATACAGTTGACCCTTGAACAGCATGGGGTTTAGGGGTGCCAACCCCCCTACACAGTCAAAAATCCATAAATAACTTGACTCCCAAAACGCTTGACTACTAAGTCTGCTGTCGACCAGAAGCCTTACTGACAATGTAAACAGTCAATATATTTTGTACATGTATTGTATACCGTATTCTTCTAATAAAGCTAGAGAAAAGAAAATGTTATTAAGAAAATCATAAGGAAGAGAAAATATATTTCGTATTCATTAAGTGGAAGTGGATCATCATAAAGGTCTTCATCTTTGACATCTACATGCTGAGAAAGCTGAGGCAGAGGAGGAGGACAGACTGGTCTTGTTGTCTAAGGAGTGGCAGAGGTGGAAGAAATTCTGTGTGCAAGTGGACCTGTGCTGTTCGAACTCATGTTTCTTGAGGGTCAGTTATAACTATTTTCTAACCTGTCATCCACTTTTTCCCCCTTTTACACGGTGACTACTCAGCAACTAAACCCATCCATGTTGACAATTTATTGTATTTTTCAATTCTGGAATTTCCATCTCATTCCTTTTTATAGTTTCCAGTTTTCAGTCCAAATATTCCATTTTGTCTTTAAAATTTTTGAATATTTAATTTTTTAAAATCTTATTTGGCGATTCCATTAGGTGTATTTTCTGTGATTTATTTTTCTATTGTCTGTTTCTTCTCTCAGTTTTTTATCAAGGTCTAGTTCCTTGTATACCATGGGTTTTTTTTTTCTTTTTTTTTTTAAGGAGAGACAACATCTGTTTTATGGGCACACAATGTATACATTTTTTTTAATTGTAGCATTTAAGAAATTTTTTGATATCTGCTAATTAATTGTACCAACAATATTGATGCCTGTTTTCTAATAGGACACCCTTTATATTTTGAATGGCTTTAAAGTGAAATTCACATAACCTAAAGTCAACCATTTTAAAATATAAAATTCATTTAGTATATTCACAATGTGGTGCAACCACTGCCTCTTATCTAGTTCCAACACATTTCCAACACCCCAAAAGAAAACCCCATGCCCATTTAGCAGCCATTCCCATTCCTTCATTCAACCCAGACTTGGCAACCACCAATCTGCTGTTTCTATAAAATTATTCTGGATACTGCAGAAAAGTGGAATCATATGATATATGAACTTCCGTGTTTGACTTCTTTCACTTAGCATATTTTTTAGGTTCATTTACATATTAGCATGTATCAGTACTTCATTTTTTTGGCTGAGAGATCCATCATATGTATATACCATTTTGAAAAAAATATATACCATATTTGGTTTATCTGTCCTTACAATGATGAACATTTGGGTTGTTTACAACATATGGCCTTTGTGAATAGTGCTGCTATAAACATTTGTGTACATATTTTTGTGTGGATGTGTTTTCTGTTGGGTAGACACCTAGGAGTGTAATTGCTGGGCCATATGGTAATTCTATGTTTAACCTTTTTATTTTTTTATTTTTATTTTTTTTGGGGGGCCAGGTCTCACTCTGTCACCCAGGCTGGAGTGCAGTGGTGTGGGGTGATCATAGCTCACTGCAGCCTTAAACTCCTGCGCTCAAAGCTATCCTCCCACCCCAGCCTCCTGAGTCCTGAGACTACAGGCACACACCACCATGCCAGGCTTTTTTTATTTGTTTGGTAGAGACAGGGTCTCACTTTGTTGCCCAGGCTGGTTTCAAGCTCCTAACCTCAAGCAATCCTCCTGCCTTGGCCTCCCAAAATGCTGGGATTACCGGCATGAGCCACCGTGCCCAGCGTACGTTTAACCATTTTAGAAACCACCAGACTCTTTTTCCACAGCAGCTGAACCACCTTACATTCCCACCAGCAATTTACAAGGGTTCCCATTTCCCAGCTTCCCCACCAACACTTGTCGTTTCCTGTACTTTGTGTTATATCCATCTCTGTGGATATAAAGTGGTATGTCATGGTTTTGATTTGCATTTCTGATGGTTACTCTCTTGATGCTTTCATCTTCAGCTTTGGATAGTTTATGTGTCTCGCCATGGAGCTCTTCTTAGTTTATCCTATTTGGAGTTCCATAAACTTCTTGGGTGTGTAGATGCAAGTATTTTAACAAATTTGGGGTGTTTTTAGCCATTATTTCTTTTTTTTTTTCTTTTTTTGAGATAGAGTCTCACTCTGTTGCCTGGGCTAGAGTGCCATGGCATCAGCCTAGCTCACAGCAACCTCAAACTCCTGGGCTCAAGCAATCTTTCTGCCTCAGCCTCCCAAGTAGCTGGGACTACAGGCATGTGCCACTATGCCCGGCTAATTTTTTCTATATATTTTTAGTTGGCCAATTAATTTCTTTCTATTTTTGGTAGAGACAGGGTCTCGTTCTTGCTCAGGCTGGTCTCGAACTCCTGAGCTCAAATGATCCGCCTGCCTTGGCCTCCCAGAGTGCTAGGATTACAGGCATGAGCCACCATTAGCCATTATTTCTTTAAATATTTTTTCTGCCCCTTCCTTTCTTCTGAAATTCCCATTTTGCAAATGTTGATATACTTGGTGTTACTCCATAGGCATTTTAAGCTGTTTATTTTCCTTCATTCTTTTCTTGCTGCTCCCCAGATTGAATAATTTCAATTGACTTACCTTCAGCTTCACTGATTCTTTCTACTGCCTGGTCTTATCTGCTGTTAGAACCTTTTAGTGATAGTTTTCCCCTTTGTTATTGTGTTTTTCGGCCCCTAATTTGTATAGTTCCTTCATTGATAATTCTCAATTGCTTTCCTGATTTCCTTTCACTCTTTAAGCATATTTGGGACAGCTGATTTAAAAACTTTGTCTGGGGCCAGGTGCAGTGAGTGGCTCATGCCTATAATCCTAGCACTCTGGGAGGCGGAGACAGGAGAATCACTTGAGGCTAGAAGTTTGAAACCAGCCTGGGCAATGTAGAAAGATCCTGTCTCTAAAAAATAAAAGTAAAATAAAAAAAATTAGCCAGGTGTGGTGGCATGTACCTGGAGTCTTTACTACTTGGGAGGCTGAGGCAGGAGGATCACTTGAGCCTCAGTTGGAGGCTGCAGTGAACTATGATGGTGCCACTGTTCTCCAGCTCTGGGAAACCAGAGTGAAGCCCTGTCCCAAAAAACAAAAAAAAAAATTTAAGTCCAATGTCTGTGCTTCTGCAGTTTATGCTAATTTTTACTAGTACAGGCTATACTTTGTATGCATGCATGCTTCAGTGTTTTCTTGTTAAAAACTAAACATTATTTTGAATATTATAATATGGTAACTCTGGAAACCAAATTCTTCACTCCTTAGAGTTTGTTTGTGTTGCTTGTCATGGACTGTATGGATTTTTTAGTGACTTTTCTAAACTGTTTTTGTAACATCTCTGTTCTTTAACTTATGTGGTCTCTAACGTCTCTTCCTTTTGCTTGTGTTCAGATAGCGTGTTTAGAGAGGTTTCCTTTAATACCAGTTGCCAAAAAAACAAGCAAATAAAACAAAGAAAAGACCCTCTCAGTTTTTGCTGATTGGCTGTGTTGGGACATACCCTCAATGCTTAGCCCATTTAAAATCTGCCTTTACTTCCTGCTAGTACTGAGTGTAGAGATCAGTTAAAGCTTAGGGCCTTCTCAGGTCTTCTCTGAACGTGCAACTTGACCTGGGCATGTTCATGGCTTTCTAAATTCCCCAGAATACACAGTGCTTTTGAATGACCTAATTTCCCTAAGAAATTCTCTCCACTGCTTTTCCCCTCAGGCTTTAGGCACTCCTTTGTTTACCTCGACTGTAATTTTTCTGCCCCAGGTGTCAGCAGTTGTTCATTTGCCTGATGAGAAATGCCCTCCACTTCTCCACGCTGAGTGAGTTATGAGTTAGATGAAACAAAAGCAAGTGTCTTGTGTAAGTCCTTCAGGTTGCCCCAGACAGGTTAAAACAAATAAAATCTTTCAAGAATAAGATCTCTCTTTTCCCTGGGAACCAGACACTAGGTCCCATGCTGAAAATGCGGGCTGCTATCTTCAAGACTGCTGCAGAACTAAAGAAGAGAATGGAGAGAGGGCGAGTAAATCACAGGAAGCTTGTCTTCTGTTTTTAGGTTGCCTTTTTCTTGATTCCGCATATGCTTAGTAGCTATAAACCTTTGACTGTTTTCCAGAGTTCCGTCAAAGTTGTTTCTGAATGTTTTTGCTTGATTTTTCCATGTTTCTGTAGAGGAACAGGTCCTTGAGACTACCTACTTTGCCATTTTTGCTGATGCCACTCTTACTTTTTGAGGGCCTGGCACTGTATATGAAAATTTGTAGAGCTAATTTATGGCTCGGGATATTAAAATTCTTTTGCTTTGTCAGGCAGTTAAATTAGTTGCATTAGCATTCTCTTTAAAACAGTCATGGAACGAGATGACTTAAAGCTGGACTTCAGGCCATGTGAGGACCAGCCTATTTCTGATTAATCTTCCACCTAAGGCGTAGCCCCCTGGAATGTGACTAAAACCTTGCAATGTTTACCAGGGCCCTTCTTCCATGGTGGTACCTGTGTAGAAGTTTATTTTAGGAAAGTTAGTACAGCTTGCATAACTCACTGCCAGATATGAAATGATTGGAGCAAACAGGTAGAATTGCTGAAACTAAATTTATTAATGGGTTTGCCAAGGGGGGCAGTTTATTAGATATTGTCCATAGCTTATATTGACATCTGATTTTGCAGAGAAATTATGTCCATTATTTTTACTAAGATAATACTTCTGCAAGGTAAATGTAGTTCCTGTAAGTAGCATATTTTTTAATCCTCCAATAAGGCTTGGTTTTACTTGGCTATCAAAGACAAATGTTTCTAAAATTTATATACTAAACTTGATATGGGCACAAAATTTATTCTTCGGACATATTCCCTCTAAGTGCTCTAGTTGTTCATACTGAAACATCTCAACCTCCAGAGATCAAAAATGCCAGGGCCCTTCTAAGGGTTAAGATATCAAGAGAAAAATATACATACATGTATTTTATTATATATGAACAAGGAACAACAAAAAGTTTCACCAGGTAAACAAAAGAATATAAATTATAGACATAAATAGTAGTTTCAAAAAGTCCTTAAATCATTGTGACCTTCTCCAAAAGACACAGGCCTTAGAGTGGGGCTGTATAACCATTAATCAGAGCTCTAGGTAGTTCTCCATAATAGCAATTTATCTTCTGGAGAAGTGGGCTTTTTGTGAACTTTGTGGGGCTAATATGTTAGGCCTCATAACAAAAAATGAAATGCTTTCTTATCTATGAGAAATAAAAATATTGAAGGAAGGGATACTTCTAGGGTTATGTTTATCATTGACAGTGATTTTAGAGATAACCACTAAAAAGTGTTAAAGATTTCTTTGTAAAATTCTGGCTTTCTCTCATAACAAGGATACCTTTTGTACCTGTACAAATGGTTTGGTGAAAAATACAAAGGGAGAAATTGAGCTGAGGGAAGTCTAGGGAGGAGGCAAGGCCAGCAAACACAGATTTAATTAAATCATAGCAAGAAAAGAAATGAGATGGTTCTTTCCAAGGCCAACTGTTGATGATATTGACCTATGTAAGTTCAAGCCTAGAAGACCAATACAATTCCTATATATTTCCCATTTAATAACGTACAATTTTTTTTCATTTTTTATAAAAAAGCTATATTATATGAAAAGGTAGAAATATATATTTACTGAATGTAAATTCCAAATGAAACCCAACCTAATACACAGTGAACTTTAGGATGACAGAAAAATGGGTAGATACTAAGTTCAATAAAGTTTACAGTACTGTCTTGATTTAATCAATTCTTTAAAGGTCTATGTACAAGGCTCAAGTTCTGGAGTTTCGGGTTTTAGTTGTAAAGTTTCTTTAAAATAAAATCTCTGACCCTCGAGTTAACTAAAGATTTATCTGGGCCCGTAGAGGTAATCTGCTCTTTGTAGCAGAGTGCTCTGTAGTTTCTTCCACTTTAGACCTCTCCACTGGATTAATGCCTCTGTTTTCTTTGTCTTTTCCATGTGATTTTTTATGCTGTGGATATAAGGAGAGAAATTAAGTCAATATACAGTAACATTTGATACACATTAGCTATACTCTAACTTCAGAAAAATTTGAGCACAAGTTTGAGCCAACAATTTGTTTGGCAAGTAGAGGTGCACGCCCTCCTTTTTTATTTTTTTCTGTTTAGAGACAGGGTCTCACTCTTGTTGTCCAGGCTAGAGTGCAATGGTATGATCACAGCTCACTGCAGCCTCAAACTCCTGGGTTCAAACAATCCCCCAACCTAGCCTCCCGAGTTGCTCGGGTGCACACCACCACACCAGCTAATTTTTTTATAGAGACGACGTCTCACTATGTTGCCCAGGCTGGTCTCGAACTCCTGGCCTCAAGTGATCCTCCCACTTTAAGCTTCCCAAAGTGCTGAGATTATAGGCATGAGCCACCACACCCAGCCAAATGCCTTCTTTATTTTACCACTAATGGAAGAAGTAGGATGAAAGAAATATTAATTTTTTGCATTATTTCTTAAGACATAGTTACAGATTTAGTGGTTCTTATCAGGCAGTGATTTTGCCTCCCAGGGAACATTTGGTAATGTCTTAGAGACATTTTTGGTTGTTACAACTAGGGAGTGCTACTAAGTAGAAGCCAAGGATGCTGCTATACATAGTACAAGCCACATGAAAGTCTACCACAACAAAGAATTATCTAGTTTAAAATATCAGTAGTGCTGCCCTTGAGGAACGCTGCTCTAGGGAAACAAAGATTTGCTATCATGCGAAAAAGCAAATTCTACTTTAAGCAGAGATGCTGGTATATGGGCTACTTTAAGACACTTTTGCTTATCTTATGTTTTTAATCATATTTTATCTTTTTAAAAACTTAATTCCTATTCCTTATTTGGGAGTTATATTTTGGTGGAATCCTCTCCTTGCCTACAGAAAACGTTGAGACTGGTGACATTCACTGTATACTCAATTATCAATGCTGAGACAAATCATAAACCAACTTTTAAAGCTTTAAACCCAGAATAACTCCCTTATCAGACTGCTATCAGAGAAAAGGTCATTTCTGGACTTCAGCTGAAGTTCTAAAACTCAATCTCAAATCTTTTCTGGTACTGTAGGGATTTCCTTGCTATAGCTGAATCACTAAGGCCAGCCTCCAAAATGCCACAAATGATAATAATGAAAGGATTTCTGACCAGGTATTAAATGGTCACTAAGGTTCTTTTATCGTTCCCTCTTTTCCTAACTTTATAAAATTGAAGAGAGGGATGAAAAACGGAAAGAAATATATTTACTGTTCTATAATAGTAAAGAATAAAGCAAAAGGTAGGAAGAATTTTGGGATAAAATTGCCCAGAGATAGACATAGAGGAATTTAAGAGAATCTAAAGTGAACTTTTAAGAGTTGAAATAAGGCATAGAGAGAATCTTCAGACCTTGAGGGAAAGACCTAAGTCTATTAAAAACAGGTACATATCAGAAGTGGCACTTCAACTGTAAAATGCAGATATCAATGTCCTTCATAAAGAAATTCTTACTTCACACACTCTGCCTTGGCTTGTATCTTCAAATTAGAGGGAAACACGCTAGGCAATTTATAGTGCCTTTTATAGTGCCCATGCTCCCAACAGTGTTAAAAGGCAGGTGGGAATAGTTCACAGGATTTAATTGCAGAGGATCAGAGCAAGCAAGGAGCTCAGGAAGTCTGGGGGAATAGTTAACAAGAGAAGAGCCTCAGGCAGGAGAAATCACTGATGGAACCGAAGAGGCCTCCAGTCTCTCAATCTTAAACCTCTTAGCCTTCAAAGTCTAATTGTGGGCAGAGATGGGCTCCAGGACTTCTGTGTCAAACGTAGAGGGAAGATAGAAATGACTGCTCTCAGTATCCATTCTGAGTATACAGGCAGCAGAATGGGGTAATTATAATAGCTAAAGATAACTAGCTGAGGATATAGATTAAGTAAAATTTTGCCTTTATTTATTCTATAGAAAACCCCTTATCAATATTAGATTTGTGTAAGTAATTTAAATTGGAAAAGTTAACAAGCCATCCCAAAGGAATGACCGAAAAGTTTTGTTCTACTCACGAAGAGTATTGCCTTCATACTGAATAGTAAGCGAATGACTTACATCAGATGGGGGTTATCTGACATGATATAATGAGGTACCTGGAAAAATGGAACTCCGCCAACTGACGAACAATCCACACTAGCATCCACAGATGGCTCTTGACTTAGAGCTTCTTCAGCATATTGCATCGGAATTGCATTTTCTACATCCATGTCCTAAAATAAGAAGCTGGGTCAGTGACAAACTCCAAGGGCTTAAAAATCATCATGAAAGTAAAGGCAGTTTTCTTCTTTAAATTCAACACAGTGCTCGTTGTATAAAAGTTAAACCTCAAGAAAACTAGCAGAAAGTCTACAAATAATAATTCCTCTACTCTCTATCTCTTATATAGAGTAGAGGTTCCTATACTAAAATGTTAATAAACACAATATAAATATGATTATAATTACTAGTTTAGTAATTGAAAAACTGATAAGATTAGAAGAAACAAGCCTAAGGGACAGGCAACTATCACTAATGAGAGGCAGGGTAAGACTGAAGGGCACACAGTAAAATTCTTCACATGAAGTTGACCACATCAAGAGTTTACAGGAGAGTTCTAAAATTATGCTGCTTTAAATTTTACCTCACTGGTCTCTTCTTTGTTATTTCCTGAACTGTTCAGCATCGTGAACAGCTCAGGCTGTTTCCTTTTCAACTGATCAAGAAGATGTTCACGTGGTACAGTTCTCACCAGTGTTGATGGGTATAAGTAATTTTTTCTCTGTGGTGTCATACCTTTAGTGGATAGTAGGTAAGTAGGAAAAATTATTCTAGGATATAAATACAATTTTTTTAAAAATGCTAAAACTTATACTTCTAAATGAGTCTTGTCCTTCACAAATATTATACAACAATTGCCATACATGAGAATCACTCTTGTTACCTATCAGGCACACATTGCTTGCAACTAATAATACTTTCTAATTTGGCAACTGACCTTAAATAGACTTGACTATTTTCAAGATCCATCCTACTCTCAAAATATGAAGTTTTCCATCTCTGAGGATGTACAAAAGATGTGTTGCAGACTCTAAAAGGAGTTATAGAGTGTTCTGAGAAATGGCAGCATAATTGGAATAGGAGTACAGATTTCCCAACATGAGTACTTTGATAGGAGTAATCATTTCACTATAAATGTGGTTTGGTGGTTAAATATTAACCAGTTACATTTCTTTAAAATGAGCTCATGCTTTCATAACTTACAAATGCATTTGCCTTTTCACTCAATATTTACATTCTCAATTTCATTGAAAAATGAACAATTACATCTTACAGGTCTTTTGGGGAAAAAATAAACCAACATTCTGTAGCACAATCTCCTTTTATAATTGCTTTAAAAAAACAGCTTTGAGGTATAACTTTACATGCCATAAAATTCACTCATTTTAAGTGTACAATTCAATGATTTTTGGTGAATTTACAGGGTATGCAACAATCACCAAAATCCAGTGAAGAACCCACTTATTCATTCTGTGTAAAACAGCTTGTTATGCCTCTTCCATGAAGGCCTCCCTGAATCATTACGGCCTCCACTGATCTTTGCCATGTCTGATCTCTCAAAATGGTGATTTCTAAATGCCATATGACAAAATGAAAGGGATCCAACAAAATGCACAATGTGGTGAACTTTGCATTACACTAGATTTAGTCAATTATATATATCCTTCCAATATTTTGGGCACTAAAACGTCCTCTTACAGACAGTGCTAGTTAGATGGTCAGTTTTTGTTTTGAAAATGTTCTCTCTTAACAAAGTCAGTTCCCTGAATGTTTGTGAAATTTTACTGAATTGCAATGTCCAAATTTCTAGGAGTCCCTTACCATCTATGTCATGACACCTAATGCTTGATTAAAATGATTTTGGGGTTCCAGTTTTTTCATATTTGAGTTGATTATTGTGAGATGGCAAATTCCCATCAGGCAAAGGCAGGACCTAGTTTTTCCAAACATCTGACATTGTTCGGGGTTAAATTCAACTTCAAAAAATTTAACAATTCTATTTCCCTTTTAAAGTACCTGTTGGGATATCCAGTTTCAGATCGTGTTGCAGAAAGCAATTAAGCTTAGTCAAACCAACTTTTATCGTTTCATTAAGTTCTAGATTTTGTGCTATCAATTTTTCTTCATCAATAGTTATCTGATCAAGAAAAACGTTACGCTGGTTCTCACTAGTTGCTTTGTGTCCACGAAATTTTTCAGTGATCTCTGAATTTGAAGCCTTACAACATTGGTTTACAACCTGGAAATGAAGCAAATAAGTTTTCTCATTACTAAAATTAAAGTTGTCAGTGCTTTATTCACGATGTCATTTTTCCTTACCTTGAAATTTTCCTTAATAAAAGTTCTAAAAACACATACAAAAATAAAGAAAACAGTATAATTAACCCCTTGTATTCATTACCCAGCACATTTTACCAACACATAGGATACAAATGAAACAAGATTGGCCACTTCCTCCTCAGACCCAGGATTATTTTGAAGCAAATCCTGTATCATTTCATCCATTTATTTCCACGTATATCTCTTCACGTTAAGAGCATTTTAAGACCACTATCACATCTAAAAAGTTTAACATTAATTCCTTCATATCAAAATGTCTAGTCAGTATTCAAATTTTATGTATTTTCTGGAACATGTGTCAAAATTGGTTTGTTTGAACCAGAATTCATCACTAGATTTGGTTGTTAGGTCTTAAATAGTTGACTATTTAATTTATTGTCCAAACTGGGACACTTTTTAGAGTGAAAGGGCCCATTCTTATTAATTACCCCAATATAACAAGAACTGTTTCAGGCAAACTAGGACTTAAAGGCCCTCTAGAGTCTTAAGTCTCTTTTGATCTACAGCTATCCTTCCTTATTTTTTTTTTCTCTTGAAAAAAATTTTTATTGTTGAAGAAACCAGGTCTCTATCGACTATCTCAAATTCTGGATTTGGCCAATTGATCTATGCTTTATTTTTTTATTCTTCTGTTTTTTGAGACAGGGTCTTATTCTGTTGCCTAGGCTGGACTACAATGGCACGATCATAGCTCACTACAGCCTCAAACTCCTGGGCTCAAGCGATCCTCCTGCCTCAGCCTCCTGAGTAGCTCGGACTATAGGCATATGCCCGGCCTTGTATTTTCTGTAAACTGGTTATTAAATCTAAAGGCTTGATCTAATTCAGGTTTCATTTTTTGGCAAGAATATTTCATAGGTGGTACTGAAAGCACATGTCTAGTTGTGTCTCTCATGTTAAGATTAATCAGTGGGTTCAGGTATGGTTACCATATTAATTATAAAGTTTGCCATCAGCTTTAGATCAAATGGTTTAAGCAGCCATTAATGTCCACAGGGGTTATTTCATTAGGGATTGCAAAATGGGATATATTAATTCTATCATTTCTTTTCCACTTTATTATTTGAGAATCTACAAAATACTTTTTTGTTTATTAATTACTCTGTTGAACCAAGATATGGTTCTTTTAGGAAAGACAGATGGATGCTATATTGTTTCTTCATTGACAAGTTTTCAGAGTAATGCATTGCTTCCCTAGAATGATCCAAAGGGGCCTATGAAACGTGTATGAATTCATGAGCTTTAATATATTTGATGTGTTTTAATCCACTATAGCCATTATTCTTTTTGATGCTCAAATTATATCCCCTTTGAACAGGGGGAGGTTGGCTACTAAGTCCTTTTGACATAATCCCAGTAATCTTTAATAGCTTCCGTACTTTCTGGTATGATAAGATCTCTGGCTCATTTCTTATACATTTTCTGCCTTAAACTTGAAGTCAGCTATTTCTCCATGAACTCAGGTTCCTTTTAGGGAAAATAGCTTATACAGCTTAAAATACTTATTCTTTGTACCTAGTTCCTGAGAATGTTAGTAAAATCCTTCTATTGCACAGAAAGAAAAAACTAAGTCACAAAGGGCTCATGCAAGTGTTAAGTTCAAGCAAACCCATAAACCTATCAAGTATCCTTTGAGCCACCAGAACAATATCCTAAATACTTAAAGCAATAATAGGTCTGAATGTACCTGGAGAAGAATAAAAATCATATATAAAGTGGAAGGTATTGTATATCAAAAGACAGGGTGCTCCCTTCCCTGAAGAAACTAACAAGTCAAAAATCAAGGATAGATACAGGACAGAAACTGGACAAATGTTAAATTAACATCAAGATTTGGAAGACATTATACCGAGCATGAAACAAGATCATGTATAAGCACACCAAGTAGTATACTTAGAAGTTTTAAATCATTATATCTTAAAATGTCATTTGTTTTGAAGCCAGTTCTTAGCTAAGAATATTTAATTTTCTGGTTATTACTATTCTCCCCAAAATAGGTTCCACTTACAAAGTTATTACCTCCAGTAAAGTCTGAAGTTCCTGTTCCCTTTTATTTAAGCAAGATATCCACTGTTCAGAAAAATGAACTGTGCTTGCATTCAGAGACTCACATCTCTGATCAGTCTCTTGAGATAGTTTTTCCAGGTTGCTACTGAGTTTATCACAGTGCTTCACAGACTCTTCAACCAATGTTGTACCTTCTTGGTTAAAATGTCTGAGTTCCTGTGACAAGCCATCAGAATCAGCACAGAATTTTTTGCTGTGAAAAGTTGTTTTGTTGATTATATCCTTAGATTTCCTACAAGAAAGGAGAATGACATTGTTGAAACTGAAAACTAAGACTCAAAGGATATAGAGTTTCTGAAGATCACACAGCCCTGAGATAGCAGATTTGAATGCAGGCTGTCTGGCTCCAGGGCCCAAGGTCTTAAGAAATCTACATTGATGATGGATGCTTTGGCCAGTGTCTTTTCACAGCAGACTGACATCACATCTGCCATTAAATGACCTTTGAAAAGATCATCTTTCCTCATGAAACCTTTCCCAGCCCTTCAGATTTGATGCTTTCCTTTGTACCTTTTACAGTTTTATACAGTTATTAAAGTGAAATTTGTGTACTTGTTTTATTCCTCCTACTAAACTATGTTACTTCAGGGCATCTCCTACAGCCTCTGGTCTAGTCCCTAAATTGGCCAATCAGTCTGTTATTCTGTTACAAAGCAGTTTCCCTTGCCTAGTACATAAAATGTAAATGTTATAAAAGTTATTTTACAAAGTCAACTATAAACCTTTCTAGTAATTAAAAGAAATATCTGGGTATGACAAATTATACATATAGTACATAGAGAAAAATGTGACATAAACTTGATATAAAACTAATGTCGATTAAAATATACACTTAAAATTCATTGATGAGTTCCTCCTCTCAGTATGTTTCCCTATAGCATTCAAAGCCATCTCACAGGACCAGAGTTAAACCTTGGGGAACGAAAGTTACCCTCTATTACCACTAGATGGTACACCATGTGGATAAACTAAGAAAACAAAGATGTTCAAAACTAAACCTACAAATTAAGTGGAAGTGACTGAAAAAGGAAAAGAAATATAAGTGGTAAATTTGGAGACTATCAACATAAATCACTCCCCACAAGGAACTTACAACCTAGTGGGAAGATGAGATTTAGTCAAAAGTGGCTACAAACCATGACAATCAATGCCAAAGGCAGTTAGGTTCAGTGTACATAAACATCACCTGGATTCATGGGTGATTTTAGAGCTCCTAGACCACCACACTGATAAACACTGATGTGGACAATTAATGTCAGGAAGACAGGAAAAATGACTTGCATAGGCCTTAAGAAAGCATATCATAGCTCTCTTCCAACTTCAATCCTACTCTAATATTCCCTCTAAAGCTACGGAATGAGCCAGAAATCCATCAGCCTAGACACTAGGAATAAAAAGTAGGAAATACTTTCTAGATTCAGAATCTACAAAGAGTTCACAATAGAATATGCTATACTGAATAGGATCAACAACAGGGCTGAAAAACAGTTGACAGACATTTGGTAGTGATATATAAGTGATAGCTAGAATTCTAGAGCAACACTGCTCAATAGAAATATAACGTGAGCCACATATATAATTTCAAATTTTCTAGTAGACATACTATAAAAGAAAATAGGCCAGGCACGGTGGCTCATGCATGTAATGCTATCACTCTGGGAGGCAGAGACAGGAAGATCGCTTGAGGTCAGGAGTTTGAGACCAGCCTGAGCAAAAGCAAGGCCTGTCTTTACAAAAAATAGAAAAAAACAGCCAGGCAAGGTGGTGCACACCTGTAGTCCCAGCTCCTCAGGAGGCTGAGGCAGGAGGATTGCTTGAGCCTAGGAGTTGGAGTTTACAGTGAACTATGATGCCACTGCACTCTAGCCCAGGCAACAGAGTGAGACCCTATCTCAAAAAAAAAAAAAAAAAAGTATATTGTGAATCCTAGAAAAACCACAAAAAAGGGTAATAAAGTATAAACCAGTTACTGGAAGAGATAAAATGAAAACATAAAAATGCTGAATTTAAATTAGGAAAGGCAAAAGGAGGAAAAAAGAAATAAAGGACAAATAATGCAACAAATAGAAAATAGCAAAATGGCAGATTTTAATACAATTATATCAATACTCATTTTAAATGTGAATGATCTAAACAAATCAGTTGAAAGTTATAGATTGTTAAATTTGATGAAAAAGCAAGACCCAACTATATATTGTCTATAAAAAATCCACTTTAAATATAAAGACTTAGGCCAAAAGTAGAGATGGAAGATATATCATGCAAATAACAATCAACGGAAAGCTAGAGTACCTGCCCTACATTAATTTCAGACAAAGTAGACTTCAGAACAAGAAAGATTATCAGGAACAAAAAGGGATATTACATAATGATAAAGGGGTCAATTCTCCAAGGAGACATATCAATCCTAAATGTATGCGCACCCAACAACAGTATCAAAAATACTTGAGGCAAAAACTTATAGAACAAGAGAAATAAAAACATCTACGAGTATAGTTGGAGATTTCAACACTCCTATCTTAGTAATTGATAGAACAAGTAGGCAGAAACTCAGTAAGGATATAGATGAATAGCACTATCAATCAGCTTGACCTAATTGACATGTAGAGAACACTTCATCTAACAAAAGAGAATACAAATTTTTCTCATGTGGGTAGCACACAAAGCATACCAGAATAACACACATGGGCTCTGAAAATAAAATTGTCAATGGAACCACAGCCCACAAGAGTGAGCCAGGACCTGTACACTAAACCTACACAAAGTGAATGCCTGCTAAAAAAGAAGACTGAAATGGGATCCTGAATCTCCTGACATAATACCCAAAATGTTCAAGATACAATCGAAAATCACTCATAATATATCAAGAATCAGGAAAATCACAAGCTGAATGAAAAAAGACAATCAACAGATGCCAACAATGAGAAAACTCAGATGTTAAAAGATTTTAAAGCAGCCATCTTAAAAATGCTTCAACAAGCAATTAAAACATTCCTGAAAAATAAAATGCTTCATTGAACGGGATCCACAATAGGTTAGAGATGACAGAGGAAGACTCAGTAAACATGAAGACAGATCAATAGAATTTACCCAGTCTGAACAACAAAGAGGGAAAAAATTATATATATATGAGAAATATATATATGTGTGTGTATGTGTGTTTATATATATCTCCCCCACCAGGGACCATAATAAAAGATCTAACATTTGTGTCATCAAAGTGATCATAGGTGCAGAGGGGAAAGAGTATGAGGCTGAAAAATACTCAAAACCTAATAGATGAAAATTTCCCCACTTTAGTGAAAGGAATAAGCCTATAGATTCAAGAAGTGGGACAAACCCCAAACAAAATAAACTCAAAGAAATACGTATGTATACACAATATAATCATATTTCTAAACACTAAAGACACAAAGAAATCTTGAAAGCAGCTGCAGAGAAATTGCCTATAAGGGAAAAATTACTTGAATGACAATGGATTTCTCATCTTGTAGAGACCAGAAGATGGAAAAACACATCTCAAATACTTAACGACAACAACAAAAGGAATGTCAACCCTGAATTCTATATCCAGTGAAAACAGCTTTCAGGAATGAAGGGGAAATCAGGACATTCTCAAACAAAGGAAAACAGAATTTGTGGCTAGCCAGACCTATGCTTAAAGACTAAAGAAAGAAGTTCTCTACAGCGAAGGAAGCTTGGAACTTCAGGAACAATTACATGGGCAAAAATAGAGGTAAATATAATAGAATAGCTTTCGCCTCATAAGTTTAGAATATTCACAGGCAAAAAATTGAACCATGACAAATATCATGTTATATAAAAATTTTAGATGGAGCATGGATTTAAATGTAAAACATAAAATGATAAAACTTCTGAAAGAAAACGTAGGTCTGACTGGAGGTATGGTAAGTATGTGGGACTGGCAAGCAATGAGGCTCTTAAAGCAACATTAAACTCTAGGAAGAGAATCAGCATACTTTTTCTTTAAAAAGCCAGATAGCAAATATTTTAGGCTTGTGGTGCAATGACTTTGATGTAATGATTTAACTCTGCCATTGAGGTGTAAAGGCAGCCAAAGACAACCAAAGGGGCGTGTAAATAAATGGGCATGGCTGTTTCCAATAAAGTTATTTACAATAACTAACAAGCATCCAGCTGCCAGCCATAGTTTACCAAATCCTGCTCTAGTTAGTAAATATATTTTTTTATTAGTGATACAGGTTAGAAATTGTGAAATTACTTAATGTGTATTCTGAGAGTGAGGCAGTAAGAAAATAGATTCAGGATGAGAGCCAGAATCTGTCTGAAAAGGGAGCACAAATGGAATGGAAAGAAATTTATGTGCATGTATATACACACACACACACACACATACATAATAAAATAGCAACAAATGAGAAATTTGGTTGAAAGTATACAAAGGAGTTAATTGTAGTACTTAAAACTTTTTCTTCTGAAATAACTGTACACTTACAGAAGAGTTTAAAAGAATTTAAAAATAGCTTACTGCAGTATATTTTCTTGGATACCACCAAGTGGTTTCTGGATGTTTTCACACTTTTCCTCCAAAGCACAGAATCTCTCTGTCCAGAGATTGATTAACTGGCAAAGTTCCTATAAGAAAGGTATGGGAAGGAGAAGAGACTTAAAATTATGACATTTGAACATTTTTTTCTATGTATGACTGATGACAAGAAGTATTCTCTATAGGTAAAATTACACAAATCCTTGACAAGAGATCTTTAATTCCATCTCTCTCCCACAGAGAAAAGCAGTGGAAGTGATATCAAAAGTATAATATAGAGTTGTTTTTTTTTTTTACAACAATACATGAGGGGGGGATATAAGGATTTTTTTACCTTTTTTTTTTTTTTCTTTTTTCTTTTTCTTTTTTTTGAAACAGAGTCTCACTCTGTTGCCCAGGCTAGAGTGGTGCCATGGCGTCAGCCTAGCTCACAGCGACCCCAAACTCCTGGGCTCAAGCAATCCTACTGCCTCAGCCTCCTGAGTTGCTAGCACTACAAGAATGCACCACCATGCCCGGCTAACTTTTTTGTATATATACTTTTAGTTGTCCAGATAATTTCTTTCTATTTTTTTAGTAGAGATGGGATCTCGCTCTTGCTCAGGCTGGTCCTGAACTCCTGAGCTCAAAAATTCTGCCCGCCCCGGCCTCCCAGAGTGCTAGGATTACAGGCGTGAGCCACCATGCCCTGCCGGGATTTTTTAAATAGTAAATAATTAGCAAATATTTCTATTTTAACTATTAGTAACAAATTACTTTCAGTGTACCTCAAAAGTAATTAAACAAACCCAGATGTCATATTATGTTTAAGAACTTTAAGAGATACAGTTGATTTTTGACTGATAACATTACTGGAAGGGAAAACTAATGCTGATAACCTAATGGGTCAAGTAATCCAAAAGAATTATTGATTATTGGAGCTGAATAATTTTACAGAACCTAGTTCGATCATATTAATAAAATGTAAATAGAGTCTTATCTTTGCTTATATTTGTCATCTTTAAAAACAAGTTCTTACAGGCACACAACATGCTACATTGCAAAATGAAGAAGTTGCACTAAAGACCAAGGACGAGCTGAAAATGTATCTAGCATTCTTGTTCACTGATCAGTCTGTTGGTTGGCCAATATCTCTGAATAACATGTCAGCTGACAAGAAATGTCTAACATTCTGATTATGAATAAACATTCTGATTATGAATAAAGGCTGTCAGTATTTTTACTAGTCTCAAAGAAAGGAGTAATGTAGGTATTATCAGATTTATCTACATGTCAATATGTGTTCGAGTTTTACATAATTGTTTTAGTAGTGTTCATTTCAAGTTTTAGAAAACCTAAGAAATAGATCACTTAATGAACTTGCTTCCTTGTAGCCAGAAAGTCATTAGATACTTTTCAGATCAGGGTTTGGTTTTTGTTTTGATTTCTTAATCAGTTGTCTACCAATTTTAAGCGTTTCAAAACAGCTAATTTATAAAAAGCATGTCAGCCTTAGAATATATACCTAAAAAGTTCTCGACAGGTTTAAAGCAAATACCCCATGCATCGGTACAAGAAACTGCTGCAATTTCAAATTGCCAAGAAACATACAGAACAACTCAAAAATGGATGCCTTTCAGGCAGTATAATCACCATCACCATCTTACAGGATGATGCAAATCTATTAGATGCTCATAAGGTCTGTTTCCTCTCTAGAAAACTGAGCTAGTAATAGAATATATATTCAATGTATACACACACACACACACATATATATATTGGCAGGAGGAATAAACACACAGTAAGTTGCTCAATAAATAATTAACTATTATTTTTACTATTTTTTGATGTTAATCCTCTCTGTTTCATGCTTATCAACTAGAAAATTAACAATCTTAAAGTTGCTTTAACTCTTACCTAAAAGTCTTTAATGCTTTTTCTTCTCTCCTTTTGAGTGACATGGATATGAATTCCTTCCCTATCATTTTCCAAAGAAAAATAACTCTACTCCTAAGTCATGTCAACCATTTTATTGACCTAAGGGTTCTGCCATACAATAATAGGCTCATTTAATAAAACTTTAGATGTTCATTACTAAAATTTTAATACCAGAAGTTGTTTTCCATATACCTAATATTTATAGATTATGGTTTGGAGGTTTGGTTTGGCTTAAAGCTTCATATACTAAGGATGATAAATCATGAATTACATTTATAACCAGTCAATAAAAATAAAAATTGTATTAATTTACTACAATTCAAATGTCATCAATGAGACGGACATAATAAGAGAAAGCAGGTCTTGGTTATTACCTTATGAAAGGTAATAACTATGTCATCCTAGAAAGAAACACTTATCAAGTTACAATGTAGCTACATGTTCACTTTAAATGTTATAACCATTTTCCTCTAAGGATATGTTTCTCCAGATTCACCTTTCACCTTGATGTGAGGAAAGGACTGTTTTGTTTATCATACAGTGCTTCAGCATAGGGTTCTACATGTAGCAAATCCTTAAATATTAACTGATCAACAGAAGTATTCTCAATTATTTTACATTGATAACTGTTATAAGTAGTAGTGGTTATGGTATTTTCAGGTTTCTAAATTAGTTTTGCAACATTCAGATTGTAACATAGATTATTAAAGTCATATCAAGGTATCATAAAACTTTCTTTTATACTCCCCAAGTCAGCTAAACAAGATACCTGTGAATGGGTTTGCTTTATTGTCTTCAGGTCTTCAGTTAAGTTTCTACATTGTTTCTGTGATTCCCCCAAGGAAGAAATTGTATTTTCTTGTAGTTCATGTAGATTGTTACAAAGTATACTGAGAAAGCCATCTAATTCCTTTTTCTGATCTTCTATCTTAGAAGAAAAAAAGAAAATTAGTTTCCTTCTTAAATAACATCAATTTTGAGATATTAAGAACATAACATTTTTTACCTTATCAGCCACAGTCAATGAGTTCTTGAAAATATGCTTTAGTTGACTATTGATTTTCAATATAGACACCACAGTGGGGGATAAAATCATTTCCAGTGAACTTAGAAGGTCAGTCTTAAGTACATTCTGGTTTGAAAAAAACCAAATAGATCATTAAAAAAAATATTTTCACTTCCATAAACCTGGCCAGTTAAATAATATCTCAAATACTTTGGTAACTATATATGCACATTAAAATTCTAAGTTTCCATTCTCTATCCTTTATAGCTGACAGAGATAAATCTGTATATCTAGAGTTTATATTCACAATAAGTCCCTTTGTCCTACCTCTAGTAATTAAGAAAATGGTCACTTAGTGTAGAATAATTTCTTAACTGTCTAATAAAACAAAAGTCAGAAGAATTCAGAAGACTGAAAAATGATAGTTAATTGATAAGATTTCAGTATTCCGACAGGCGTAGTGGCTCATGCCTGTAATCCTAGCACTCTGGAAGGCTGAGGCGGGAGGATCGCTCAAGGTCAGGAGTTTGAAACCAGCCTGAGCAAGAGTGAGACCTCGTCTCTACTATAAATAGAAAGAAATTAATTGGCCAACTAAAAATATATAGAAAATATTAGCTGGGCATGGTGGCAGGAGGATCGCTTGAGCCCAGGAGTTTGAGGTTGCTGTGAGCTAGGCTGACGCCACGGCACTCACTCTAGCCCGGGCAACAGAGTGAGACTCTGTCT
>CAUYRT010084847.1:0-12332 GCA_963574885.1 Lepilemur ruficaudatus
CTATATAGTGACATTAAAATGACAAGGGCTCTTCTCCACTGAAAAGTGGAGAATAGTAAGAATATTAACATGGTCTGTACAATCATGAATATTATGGATATGCTAAATAATAGACCAGATTCCCAATATAATAGTGTGGAAGAGGTTAAATGAGGCACAGTAAAATTTTAAAGAGTTTATTTGAACACACAGCAGTTCATGAATCAGGCAGCTTCAAACCAGAAGTGGCTCAAGAGCTTCACTGCAGAAGCATAAGGCACAGGCTTTTATAGAGTGAATACTACAGAAGTAATACAAAGAAAATATTTGACTGGTTACAGTTATAAAGTTGCCCTCTTTCATTTATCCTACCATAAAGTTCCTAGTTATATAATTATAGCTCTATTTGTAGCTTCTGATTGGTTGAGCTTAAGTTCTATGTTTCTTCAATATAGACATGTACAAAAAAATAGCTCGTTACGTTTCACTTATGTCTGCAAATCATGCAAGGTTAGGTCATTTAAGATGCCCAAATTGGTACTAACTGATTAACACTATGGCGTTCAAATGGTCGTGGTGTTCACTAGGGATTCGGGGGATGGGGTGAGCACTGTGGAGGGGAGGAGCATGCTTGAAATGTAGTTGAGGAATGGAATTAGGGGCCTCAATAGGGGGAAGGAAATCCTCTAAAACTGATTTATGTGAATAGCTGTACAACTTGGTAAATTTACTAATAATTATTTAATTGTACACTTAAAATGGAGTAAAGGCATCATATGTAAATTATACTTCAATAAAGAAAAAATAAAATAATAATAATAATAAAAAGATGCCTAACTGGCTTTGTCTGCTCAGGAATTCTTCAGGCCTGGTTTCCATTTTAATCTACTTTAACAATAGAATGATAGGATAAATCAAAAGAGTTAAGTTCAGTACATGTAAAAATAAAAGTATTATATAAGTAGCACCAAGGGCCTTAATCATCTTATGAATACAGATCCCTTGTAACTACTCTAAGAAAGAATGTTTTAGGGGAACATTTTAACTTCAAGGAGATCACCATCATCAGTCAGAAGACCAGGTTGAGTAGCTTGTGGGACTGACCCAGCATGACATCTACTATGTATTTTCAGTGACCTTTTTGGTTCTCTAAAAGTTAGTGAAAATGCAAAATCAGTTGCATAATACCCTGGTATTAAGGTGTTTATAGTTTCTTACAGCCTTCCAAAACCTGTATCACATTTTCCGCCACAAGAATTCTGGCCCTGCGAAAGGACAAAACCAGACCCTTTGGTCTTTCCATAATCTCCAAAGTTGCTGCTCCTTTTCACAGTAAAATCTGCTTTCTTTCTCTATACGATGTGCTTAAAAGATTAGCCATTCCTTTTTTCTGATAGCTGCAAACATGCAAATATAGTCGCTTACATACAAATACCTATTTCTCAGGGCTCATCACTTTTCACTTCATATGAACATATATCACAGAACATTTTAACACACAGCAAACAAATACTTAAATTACCGACTCATATGCTTCTGCAAAGTTTAACACGTCCTCACGAAACACTTCCACAGACTCAAGCAGGTTACTTTTAAACTTTGGCTGCACTTGAACTAATTCATCTTGTACAGAAACCTAGAATAAAAAATATATATATATATTCAACATGAGAGTGAAAGTAACATGTAAGAATGAAAACAACAATTCTATCCCAGCAGGTTTATCTCATGGAGATGTCCTGTATGAACAAGGATGTCTCTGTTTATAATAAAATACATTAACAACCCAAAGGCACCTACAGGAGACTCAAATCATTCTAGTTTGTGACTCAAGAAGCAAAGTCATTTTCCCTGTAACTGTGGTTAGCAAAGTTTTCTGGCTGATGCAGCCCAGGCCATTGCTTTGGCTTGGGGAAGAGTTACTACTGGCCCAGTCTGGGTCACATGCTATCTCTGGGCCCAGCCAAGGTCTGGGATTAGCAATCTCTAATAGGTTCACATGCTTTCAGTGGTTGGAGTAATTCTCTAAAAGAAAGTGATATTACTCTAGGTATATTTTAAAAAAATAGCAAATACCCTCCACAATGGTCTTAAAAGCTTCTGTTTAAACCTTCAATAATAACAGCTGACACTTAAACAATGCTTACTGTCTGCCATGCTCTTTACATATGTTAATTCATTTTATCTTCATAATAACCCTAGGTTAGTAAATCATATTATGCTAATATTATCCCCATTTTACAGGCGAGGAAATTGAAGCAGAGAAATCCCCAAAATCCCAGCACCAGTATGAGGCAAAGTCAAGATTCAAAACCTGGCAGAGTGGTTCCAGGGCCCCTGCTCTTAACTGTTCTCAGCAATATCTTCTATTTATAGGTCAGAATAGATTTAAGTTTAATGGTGATTATGGTGTAGAACAGTCTATCTCTACTAAAGGATGGGTCAGGAGGTTTAACACTAACAGTTAAAGAGCTAGAAAACTACCCAAATGAATCTTTTCTATTGAAAAATAAGAGAAAATTAGGTTGCACTAAATCTCAATGGAAGTTCCCCATTTCTTTTCTAAGGCTCACTCCCCTAACTAACCAGCAAGCATTTTTCAAAGTAAACTATTAGTTCACATTAAATATGAATTTAAATAAACATGAGTATTAAAAAATGTTTTATATATATTACCTCAAGTGAGCCTCACAACTGCATATAAAAATTATTAATATTCCTAAATGACCATATAAAGAAATTGAGAACAAACATTATTAACTTGTATAAGATCATCCCATTGACTGGTTGGCAGAGATGCAATCACAAGCCATGACCCCAATTTCAGTTCTGTGTTCTTGCTACTGTGCCTTCCTTCAATATCAGTGACAAATCTTTCCATAAATGAGAAATTTTAAGCCAATGTACAATTTAATTAATACTCAATAAAATTCAATATAATTAAAGAAAGTGAACCATCACTTGGAGTTCATTTTTAATGTCTAACTTTCAGTGTGTAGATGTTTACCAATTTTAAAAACGCTTAAAAAATTTATAACTATAAATGCCTCCATTAAAAGAAAAAACATCTCAAATCAGTAACCTAAACTTAATAAAGTAGGCGAAGAAGAACAAACTAAAAAGCAATCATAAGGAAGCAAATATAAACACTAGAGAGCAAATAGATGATAGAGAGAATAGAAAAACGACAGAGAAAACAACAAACCAAAAGTTTCTTCTTTCAAAAGATTGACAAAATTGACAAACCTATACCTAGACTAACCAAGAATAAGGAAGACTCTTCAAATTACTACAACTGAGAATGAAAGAAAGGTCATCATATAGTGAACATTACTCAGCCTTAAAAAGAAAGGAAATTCTGGCACATGCTGCAACATGGATGACCATTGAGGACATTACTCAAAGTGAAATAAGTCAGTCACAAAGAGACAAATATTGTATGATTCCACTTATATGAGGTATCTAGAGTAGTCAAATTCATAGAGAAACAAAGTAGAACGGTGATTATTAGGGGGCAGGGAGAGGGGTGAAATGGAGAGTTGTTTAATGGGTATAGAGTTTCAGTTTTGCAACATGAAAAGTTCTGGAGACTGGTTGCACAACAGTGTGAATATACTTAACTATAAAAATATACACTTAAAATGGTTAAGATGGTAAGTTTTTTTAATATGGTAAATTTTATGTTATGTGTATTTTGCTACAATTTTTTTTTCGAGACAGAGTCTCACTCGTTTGTCCCGGATAGAGTGCAATGGCATCATCACAGCACACTACAACCTCAAACACCTGGGTTTAAAGGATCCTCCTGCCTCAGCCTTCTGAGTAGCTGGGACTACAGGCATGTGCCACCATACCCAGCTAATTTTTCTATTTTTTGTAAAGACAGGGTCTCACTATGTTGCTCAGGCTGGGCTTGAACTCCTGGCCTCAAGCAATCCTCCTGCCTTTGCCTCCCCAAATGCTAGGATTACAGGCATGAGCCACTGTACCCAGCCTTAAAAACCTTAGTCCAAAGCTATAGTAATTAAGACAGTATGGTACTGGCATAAGGATAGACACATAGAACAACAAAATAGAACTGAGAGTCTGAAATAAACCCTTACATTTATAGTCGATTGATTTTCAACAAGGTTGCCAAGACAATTCACTGGTGAAAGGATAGTTTTCAATAAATGATACTGAGATAACTGGACATCCACATGCTTTTGCATGAAGTTGGACCAGTAACTTATATAAAAATTAATTTAAAATGTATCAGAAACCAAACATTATAAAACACTCATAAGCAAACTTGGGGGTAAATCTTCATAACCCTGGGTTGAGCCATGGTTACCTATATACGACACCAGAAACACAAGAAACAACAAAAACAAAAACAGGCAAATTAGACTTCATCAAAATTAAAAATTTCTGTGCTTCAAAAGAGACCATCAATAAAGTGAAAAGACAGCCCACAGAATGAGAGAAAATATTTGCAAATAATTTATCTGATAAGGAACTTGAATCTAAACCATATAAAGAACTATGTAAAGAAATATGTATTATAAGTTTAATATTAGAAGACAATGATTCATGTGGTCTGTCACTGGTTGAAACATCATTATGTATAATGTACATAACTGTATATTAAGCATTTAAAAAGTATGAAATACATTTTTTTCTGGAGATAGTGACTTAATGAAAAATAAGGTACTTAAATTTGTACTTACAGCTTTGCTCTGCAATTTGTTGAAAGAATATCTCAGGGTATCAACTGCTTCTGATTCTTCTTTGGTTACTTCAACTTCAAATCTATTTAAAATAGCATAGGCTTCCTGCAGAGCAGAGGTGGAGTTCAGAAATATCACAAGGGAAAGCAATTGCCAAAATCTTTAGATGTCTTCTAGAAACATGTTCCTATGTCTTAGAAGACGACAACATACACTAGAAGAGTGGTTTCCAAAATTAAATGTGCATAAAAAACACCTTTACATTCTCACCGACTACTAGATATTGACTCTAGATCATAGGGTCTGAAATCTGCATGTAATAAGCACCTAGGTGATTCTGATGGAGACGTAATCAGAGCACCTTCAGAGATGCTATTCTAGAAAATATCTCTAGAATCATTTTCTGTCTCTCTCTCTTCCTTGATCATGTGTCAACACCATCCAAGACAATTTCTCATACTCTATTAAAACAGGGTTGGCTATATAAGGAATGGAATGCAATGATGATGTGGGAGATACTCCAGAAAGAAAAGAAAAAAAAACCTGAATGATCCAAGGGATGGACTGACAATTGGCTTCACCAAAAGAATGTATGGTGAAGAATTAAGCTTCTGTAGTCAGAAAAAAAAAATGATAATTTATTAAATCTTAAGAAATGAGTGGTCAGCACCCAGAATTCCCAAATATTAAGATTTTTTTTTTTTTTGACAGAGTCTCACTCTGTTGCCCAGGCTAGAGTGCCGTGGCATCAGCCTAGCTCACAGCAACCTCAAACTCCTGGGCTCAGGTGATCCTTACTGCCTCAGCCTCCCGGGTAGCTGGGACTATAGGCATGAGCCACCATGGCCGGCTAATTTTTTCTATATATTTTTAGTTGGCCAATTAATTTATTTCTATTTATAGTAGAGATGAGGTCTCGCTCTTGCTCAGGCTGGTTTCGAACTCCTGACCTTTGAGCAATCCACCCGCCTCGGCCTCCCAGAGTGCTAGGATTACAGGCGTGAGCCACCACACCCAGCCCCCAAATATTACGATTTTTAAAAGTAGCAAAAGCAGGAAGTTCATTAGCTTCCAAAGAGTATAAACTCGAAGTGGGTTCAAGAAAGCATAAAAGAATTATGAACATTGGGTACCAAGAGGAGGCAGTAGAGGTGCCAATTCCCCAGCTACTACAGGCAATAAGGGAGTACGCTGTCCATAGAGAACAAAACAATAATAAAACCAACTAAAAATCTGATTTTCATTATCACCATCTATATCTATGAGTCAGAAATTCTAAATAATATTAACCATAAAATATTTGTGATAGACAAAACAATGGACTCCCCAATGTTGTCACATCCTGATCCCCAAAACCTGTGAATACATTGCCTTACACAGCAAAAGGGACTTTGCAGATGTGATTAAGTTAAGAAGCTTGTGACGGGGAGAGGACCCTGGATTAGCCAGGTGGGCACAACGTAATCACAAAGGTCCATACAAGGGAAAGGAGGAGGCAGGAGAGGTGGAGTCAGAGAAAATATGACAACAGAAACAGAAACAGAGGTAGGAGTCATGCCATTGTTGGAAAGAGCCATGAGCCACAGAAGGTAGGCAGCCTTGAGAAGCCAGAAAAGACAAGGAATTCATTCTCCCCTAGAGTCAGCCTCCAGAAGCAATGCAGCCCTGTTCATATTTTGATCTTAGCCCCATAAGACCCATTTTTGGACTTCTGCTCTCTAGAGCTATAAGATAATAAATTTGTGCTGTTTTAAGCCATTAAGTTTGTGATAACTTGTTATAGCAGCAGTAGGAAACTAATACAGTACTCTTTCCTAAAAACATCTTTTGTTGATATAAGTTCCAACAGTTTACTATTGAGCCTGGGTGGAACTGTTCTCACCATACTGCCATGGTACGCCACTAGTCACAAGTGAGACCTGTAACCGGTTTCTAAGGCAAGCCAAAGATATTTGGAGAACTTGCCTAACATGTCGGGATTGACATGAAAGAGTGCAAACCATTCCTTTCTATAAAATGTTGGTGCCCATATCAAAAATTGAACACTGACTAGCCAGTACAGCATCATTAATATATTAATCTTTCTTTGCATACTGATCACTATTAATAATTGTCAAAATTCCCCCAAATACATCAACATCCGAAAGGAGAAATAAACAGATTTTTCCACATAATAGATGAAGGAATATGTTAAAGAATCACTCTTTTAGTGTGTCTCTATTTGCTCCCCAACCCAAAATAAAGCATTTCAAGAAAGAAAAATGCAATCATTTCTTACTTCAATTGGCCCCAAAGTCATATCCATCTGGATTTCATTATCACGGATACAAGACAAGGCTTCCATTGCAAATCTGACATCATCTAAATCACGAATAGGTCTAGACAACTTTTTCAAATATTCATTAATAAATGTAATCATGTCTGACATTTTCTTCTTATATTCTTCATTCAGATATCGACAGAGTAACATCTTCCATGCTTTAGCCTCAATTGATAAGGCCAATTTCATTGGCTCTGATGAAGACAAGAAAAGATGAAAATAGAATACAAGTAGGGCATTCTGAAACTGTGCAATGTGAGCATTTATAACTGCATTGTCCAATTCGGTGGTCACTAGCCACATGTGGCTGTTGAGCACTTGAAATGTGGTTAGTCTGAATTCAATGTGCTGAAAGGTTACTAGATTTTGAAGACTTACTTCCCATCCCCATGGGGATATATGGGATCTATCCAGAAAGTATCCAACCACATAATATGAAAAATTATATTAACAATGGCTGGATACTTTCCAGACAGCCCTCGTATATCCCCATGGAGCTGTGCATGAGATGGACACTAAAGGAGGATTTCTTAAATTAGTTCTAGCACTGGTCTGCATGAACCTTGCTCATTTCCAGCCATCCCATTAGCAGCCCTCACGCATTCCCCCATTTTCCTCTAGGGAACCCCACACGATAGAGTGAAATCTAGTGTTTTGTCTGCCCAACCATGATTCTAGCTTTCTTGTTATTCTACTGTCCG
The DNA here is from genome assembly GCA_963574885.1 of Lepilemur ruficaudatus. Classification (NCBI taxonomy): domain Eukaryota; kingdom Metazoa; phylum Chordata; class Mammalia; order Primates; family Lepilemuridae; genus Lepilemur; species Lepilemur ruficaudatus. The sequence continues at coordinate 7,710 of CAUYRT010084847.1, forward strand.
CCTCACCCACATGGTTAGAGCATCTGTATAACCTGACCCTGTCGCCTGGGCCTAGTCAAGGGTCCCAGGTCAACCCAACCTATCATGGACCAATCAGAGTCCCGTCTTGAGAGTCTGGAATGAGATGTAATGGGAGCCATGTAGTCTGGGAAGCAGAAAAAGTTATGCACAGGGGGAAAGAGAAACGAGAGGCAGATAGAAAGGACTTCCTCAGCTTTCTGTACTGTAACTGGTTCTGGTCCGTTCTGAAGGCCCAGTTGCATCTTGGATTCTGGGATATACTTTCTTTCCCTTAACACCGCATAAGTGAGTTTATGTTTCTTGAAAACAGAACAGCTCTAACTAGTCAACTCTACTTTATCAATCTTTACCCATTCCTCCCTTTTCTTCTCAGTACCCTTACACTCCCCAACCCTGCCAAGCTTGAAATGTGACTGCTCCCCTCTCACCTTCCAATAGTTCAAATGAGAGGCCCATGGGGCTAAGGAAAAAGTGTCGCCCAAGAAGAACCATGCAGCCAGCTTGTTGATTGAGACTATGAGATCGTATCTCAGGTGGTCCTCTCACGGGCCTGTTTTCTCCTTTTCCAGGCCTCAGGGATTCAGCCACCCTTCCCCTTTCTTCATAATTATCACTACCTATTCCATTTGTTAATTTCCTCCCTCCAGAAACAAGCACCCCTGGCCTGGCCCACCATAACACTATGCTGCAGTTGCTTTTTTCTTTTTCAGAGACAGGGCCTCACTATGTCTTCCAGGTTGGAGGGCAGTGGCCATTCACAGGCATAATCATCGCACGCTACAGCCTCGAACTCCAGGGCTCAAGAGATCCTCCCACCTTAGCCCCCCAGTAGCTGGGACTACACAGGTGCATACCACCATGTCCAGCTTATGGTTGCTTTTTATGTTAAGAGTCATAGTGCTAACCATTATGAGAAGACAAATAGAAAATTTTTTAAAATAGTAGAATGCAGTTTCCAAAACTCTACAGAAGTTCCTGTAACTATTTAATTTGAGGCAGAAGCTCAAGTACTTGAGGGGAAATCCCCAAATTCTACATGAAATCCCCTCAAATATTTGTGATTCTTCATCAAATTGAATACTTCCTTTTTTTTTTTTTTTTTAATTTTCTCACTCTGTCACCCAGACTGGAGTGCAGTGGCACAATCATAGCTCACTACAGCCTCAAATTCCTGGGATCAAGTGATGCTCCTCCCAAGTAGGTAGGACTACAGGTATGCCACACCATACCCAGCTAATTTTTCTTCTCATTTTTTTTGGAAATGGGGGTATCACTATGTTGCCTAAGCCAGTCTTGAACTTCTGGCCTCAAGCCATCTTTCCTGCCTACGTCAGTCTACCAAGTTACTAAATCCTCTCTTGGTAGTTGTAATAACAGAATTTAATATTTACTGAACATCAACTATTTGCTGGGTACTATGCTAAGTGTCTTACATAAAGAAGTTCATGAAGTAGATACTGTTAATTATCACTAGCAGACAAAATGAAGGTTAAAGAGGACACAAGGTCAAATCCCAGAGACACAGTTACATTAACTCTTTAAGGATAGGTCTGAAAATCTACTTAACATAGATAACTCATATAAAATAGGTCATTCAAATATCATCTGAGGATAAAATCTTCCCACAAACTTAGGACAAGACTGACTGTTCTGTAACCATGGTAACAATTAACCATGACAACCAGTTTTAAACCCAAACCACAGACCATTCACCTCAGTTCTCATACTTTTGCAAGCCAATCGGTATCAGCCCCTTTCCTCTGCATGTCAACTAATCAGCAGGACATATTCCAATAAACTGCCTCTGAGTGCCAACCAATCGCCAGCAGTCTCGCCTGAGTACGCATCCTTCTACAGATGGTGTCAACCTATTTCCATCCACATCCAGACACCCTATGTAAGACCAGCAGTCTGACCCGCCAGGAACACTGTGCCTGACCAGCACAGCTCTCTCTTCCTATAGCAAGCAGGGAAGTCATCTCAGTCTTTATTAAGTGGTTATCTCATCATCCTTTGATACTCCGATCCCAAACGGATCAAGTTCTCAGGAGACCTCAAACCGTCTGACTCGTCTCTCACGCACACAACCTCTCCTCACAGTAACCTAAAAGAGAATTTCCCCTGTAGTTTTAGTTGTTTGCCATTTGAAGAACCAGACTGTATGTGTGTGTGTGTATGTGTGTGTGTGTATGTGTGTAAAGAATATTGATGGCCCAGAACTATTTAACATTTACAATATTATACCAAGGTAGCTTAATAACTGCTTGCTAAATAATGTAACATTTCGTGTCAAAATATAGATATTTTACATAATACAAAAATTTTAAATACCTGTGTGTAATTCAAGTGCTCCTACAATAATAACTGGCTTCAAATCTTCAATTTCCTGTTCAAAAGTAGCATAGTGTAGAATTTCTGATCTGATTTCCGTCAGAGAGGGGTTGTTAGCCAAAAACTCCTATAGTAAGGGAAGAGTTAATATTTCCTTTAATTTTTTAACAGTGTAAATCTTACATTTATAATAGTTAAATTAGCAAACTGCATTTGCTTATATACTTTCACACTTGCATGTGCTAAGGGGCCAGTGGCTGGGTGAAGGACAAGACAACATCCTGGCAGTAGTGGGAGAGGAGGCTATGAGAGCGAATTTCATAGCCTACTGCGAATGGTTCTTCGGAACTCTAAAGTTTCCTTGAGCCTCTAACCAAAAAAGCAGCTGGTTCTACGTATGTGTGACACACCCTTGAATATGTGGCCTCTGGACAGTGTCTGGCACATAACTGGTACTCAATTGTTTAAGGGGATTAAAGGAAATCTGTCTGAAACCTCATTTTGATCAACTACCTCAGTGTATCCAAGTGAGAATCACACCAGCCAGAATGTGTCAAGAGCTTGGCATTTATAGGTCCTGGGTCTCTGCTCCGTCTGCCTTCAAGAGTTAGAGACAAACGATTAAACCCAAACAACATCACAAGTAGAGGAAATGTACCTTCACTTTCACGTCCCGGTCCTCTGTCCAGAGAGTCTTATACTTTTGAAAGTCCTGCAGGGCGTCATGAGCCGCCTTTCTCAGAGAATTCACAGAGGAAGAAAGGAGGAGGACCAATTTGGAAATGTCCTTGTGCTCTGCTACACCCGGGTAGAAATTCTTCAGCTTCCTTGCAGGGATAATTTCTTCAAAAGATTCTGAAAACAGATGTTTTCATACTATAAATAACTTCTATATCCAACTTTAATACTATCAATTTTCATATCTATAGTTTTAAACTATTTTCTTCAAGACTCTGCTTCCAAGTAATTAAGAGCTTTCCAAGTAATTAGAGCTATTTTCTTGCTATCTTTACTTATTAAACTATTGTGTTAGATTTTAACATCTAGATTTCTTTAATCTGGAAGAACTGTGTGATTCAGAGAGAAGAACTGAAAGACACTGATTAAAATCCCTCCAATTCTAAAAAGCCCTTTAAGAAAAGGTTAAAAGAGTTGAAATTTCTACCCCGTGGAACAGCTTAATGGTTAAAGGAGAGACACCACATTTATTACCCAAATGACTTAGGCCAGTTATTTAATCTTCATGGATGATTCCTATGAAGATTAAATGAGAACACCTATGTTCACCTTGAGCTCAGCATCAGGTATATAGAGACCACGTAGTAACCCTTAGCACTACTACAAACATCTCTTGACAAAACAAGTCTGATTATGTCATTACCTTGATTGAAAATTCACAAATACTCTCCATCAAGCAGAGACTATACAGATTACTCTTATTTGGCCCACATAGCACTTTATTTTTTTTTTAACATGGCGTTAACATTATTAAAATAATATTATAAAAATAATGATATTTCACATGAAATTACAGATTTCCAGCCTTTCTTTTAAAATAGTATAATCTTGTAGTATGGGGCCCATGTTCCTGCCTGGCAACAGTTAGCTGAAGCTGACTGGTGCCTGTTGAATATACCACAGTCCCCTCTAAGCCCAGGGGCTCTTTTATTTTGTCTTATGTTTAATAAATATTTGAGTACATGTCTTTTTTATAGCATGTCGTCTTTTCCTTTGGGCATATATACCTAGTAGTGGAATTGCTGGATCAAATGGTAGGTTTACTTTTACTTCTTTGAGGTATCTCCACACTACTTTCCACAGAGGTTGTACTAGTTTGCAGTCCCACAGGTGTTCTTTTCTCTCTGCATCCATGCCAGCATCAGTTGTTTTGGGAAGCTTTGATAAAAGCCATTCTCACTGGAGTTAGGTGATATCTCATTGTGGTTTTGATTTGCATTTCCCTGATGATTAGTGACGTTGAGCATTTTTTCATATGTTTACTGGTCATTAGTCTACCTTCTTTTGAAAAGCTTCTGTGCGTGTCTTTTGCCCACTTTTTAAGGGGGTGGTTTGATTTTGTTTTCTTCCTGATTTGCCTGAGTTCTTTGTCGATTCTGGTTATCAGCCCTTTACCAGATATATAGCATGCAAATATTTTCTCCTGTTCTGTAAGTTGTCTATTCGCTCTATTGATTGTGTCCTTGGCTGTGCAAAAGCCTTTTAATTTAATCAGGTCCCATTTATTTATTTTTGTTGTTGCTGTGATTGCCA
>CAUYRT010084850.1:0-17905 GCA_963574885.1 Lepilemur ruficaudatus
GAAATTAATTGGCCAACTAAAAATATACAGAAAAAATTAGCCGGGCATGGTGGCGCATGCCTGTAGTCCCAGCCACTTGGGAGGCTGAGGCAGAAGGATTGCTTGAGCCCAGGAGTTTGAGGTTGCTGTGAACTAGGCTGACGCCACGGCACACTAGCCCGGGCGACAGAGTGAGATTCTGTCTCAAAAAAAAAAAAAAAAAAGTATTTTTTCAAATCAATATAGCTCAATTAAAAAATTTTTTATTAAAAATAATCTCAATATCCTGATACAAATATTTTCATACTTTTGCATATTTTTTTCTGGTTTTTTAAAAAATGTATAACTCATTCTGTATAATTATAATCATTATACTATACTACAATATTAAATTTCATATTTTAATTTTTATTATTTTGTCACAAATATTTTTTATATTTCAACCTTTTTACTTATCATTATTTTAATACCTGCATGGTATTCTTAAGGTGTCATAATTAATCATCATATTTTTCTTTCTTGTGCCCCTTTTGTTGAGCTTTTATTATCAATTTTGACTATTAAACAAAACAATGTCAATCATGTAACTCTTTTGTTGTTTAATTCTTCTTTAGAATACACTCCGAGGAGAGCAATATCAAGTTCAAAGACTGAATATTCTTGTGGGTTCTGATATACATTGTCATTTTATTTTCCAAATAGGTTATAAGAATTTACATTGCCATCAGTAATATATGACTCTCATGTCACTCACAACCTCTGACCATCATTGGATGTCACATTCTATTTTAACTAGTTTAACAATGTAAATTGATGTTTCAATGTTGCTTTAATCTACATTGATTTCATTATAAGATAAACTTTTTTCCTTGAATTTATAGGCAATCTATAGTTTCTTTTTTGTAAATTACTTGTTTATCTTGTTTCTTATTCACGTATAGAGATCTTAATGTTTCATTTAATATTTTTAATGAATGATTAATAAAGCATCAGTATATACTCTTTGCCATGATTAATAAAACTATTTCTCCAGCCTTCTGTTGGTATTTTATATTAGAGTTACTGGTTTTCATTATTTGAAAGCTCTTAAAATAGTTATTTGTGCCTGTCAATCTTGGTGATTGCTTCTGTTGCTTCAAAATTGAGAAGCTGTGGCTGGGCATGGTGGCTCACACCTATAATCTCAGCACTGTAATCCCAGGGACTCCAGAGGCTGAGGTGGGAGGATCGCTTGAGGCCAGGAGTTTCAGACTAGCCCAGGAAACATAGTGAGACCTCATTTGTAAAAAAAAAAAAAAGAGAGAGAGAGAGAAAGAAAGAAAGAATTAACCAGTCATGGTGGTGCATACTTGTAGTCCCAGCTACTCTGGAGGCTGAGGTAGGAGGATTGTTTAGATGCTTGAGCCAAGGACTTCAAGGCTGCAGTGAGCTATGATGATGCCTCTGCACTCTAGCCTGTGCGACAGAGCAAGATCCCTTCTCTAAAAAGAAAACCAAAAAACAAAATTAAGAAGCTATTTCTTCATTGATTTGTCAAAACCTCTATGCTGACTTTTGGACTTTAGTCCTATAATTTTTCTATTTATATATAATTCTTAGTCCAATTGGCATTTCCTTTATGTTATGATATAAAGTATTAATCTAAAGAAATCATTTTCCAAATTTATGACCAGTGAAAGCCAGAGTTGTTATTAAATAATCTTTTCTTATTCATCACATTTTACATTTATATAGTGAGATTGAGTTCTGGATTCCCTTCTTTTCTGTATTGATCTATTTTCCTTTTTTTTTTTTATAAGAATCACCTTGTTTTAATTATTTCTGTTTATTTTCCTTGATATCTCTGTTGTTGACTATATTGACTGGCATGTAATATGTCTTCAGTTAATCTTAATTGACTCGTATTAAATTTACAATTTATATAAATGCCTGCCTGTCACATTTCAATCTCAAGTACTTTTTAATTAAAAAAAAATCAATTTCTATCTCTGTCTCTCTTTACTGGCTGATCGAGTCACACCTAGGAACCTTTTTCTCCATTGTCTCCAGAGCATCGCAATTCTTTCTTATCTTCATTTCTTGACATGTTCTTGGTTTTTTTTGAGACAAGGTCTTTCCCTGTTTCCCAGGCTATGGTGCAGTGGCGTCCATCACAGTTCACTGCAACTTCAAACTCCTGGGCTCCTCCTGCTTCAGCCTCCCAAGTAGCTGGGACCACAGGTGTGCGCCACCACGCATGGACAAGATCTCACTGTGTTTCCCAGGCTGGTCCGGAGCTCCTGGCCTCAAGCGATCCTCCAGCCTCAGCCTCCTGAGTTGCTGGGATTATAGGCATGAGCCACCACGCCTGGCCCTTGCCACATTCTTTTGAGAAATATGAGAAGTTGAAATAGTAGAATATGAGAATAGGGAAGTTTCTGCAGTACTTTCACACATGCATGATCTCAGTTCTTGCAGCCTCCCTATGAAGCAATCACTCTCTTTGCATGTATGAAGGGGAAGCTCAGAGAGTTTCACTTACTTGCTCAGGATCACACAGCCTGGAACTGTGGCTCGAACCTGGATCACTTGGCTCTGGGTCCAGTAATCTAACACTCCCCTGATTTTATAGATCCCAAGGTTTTGTTCTGTTTTAGGCCGTACAGCTAGCAATATTGTCAGGCCAGAGACTGACACGTGAGATTTCTTTGAAATGGGCACTGTGGCAGATCACCCACGCTAAGATCTGAGAGATGAGGCACAATTTCCATCCAACACTGACTCTCACCACGATGCAGGCTGTGGGTACAGATGCTTGGCAGGGTTGAGGGAACCCAGACACCCAGTCTGATTCCTGGCATACCTGGGGGTGAGGAGGGCCTCTGGGGACCCTTTGTCACTGCTAAAGGAAAGCCACGGTGGTGGGCTTGAACTTGAACAGAGAAGAGCTCTTTTTAAACACAGGCTGACTACAGGGGTCACAGGCAGAACAGCAAACAGAGACGGGACTATAAATAGTAGCTGCAGCTGGAAAGCAAGAGACAGGCCTGACCTGTGCATAGTAGAGCAAGCACCCTGGGCAAAGCGTTCATCTCGCCCTATTGTTCCCTCCCGCTATGGCAACTCCTCCCTGCAACTGGCATGGTGAGCTCCTGCAGAGAGACACTGCACAATTTCCCGGGAAGAGCTGAGAGCCTGAATAGATTTCTCCATCCCCAATCTAAAGAGTTAAAACTTAAAATGGCAAGTCAGCCTCAGATCTGGGGACAAGGCTGCTCAGGGTTCACCCCGAGGGGCCAGGAGCCGATCCTTCATTTCTGCCGGGTTGTCTGTCCTTGTTCAGTTCTGTCTGCCTAGCCAGATTGGAAAGGGTTGGCTGGAAAAAATTATGGTGCTGTCTAACATGATGTAACAAGATGTCATCTTCTAACTCCAACGCATAAAATGGATTTACAGGAAGGAGAAGAGAAAAAAAAACAAAGCCTCAGGGAGCACTTGACTCAGATAAAAACCACTGGGTTTTGTTTGTGAATGTCAAAAAGCTGCATGTTATTTTACTTAGAAGAACATGAGAACAGACTGGCGGTTCAGGGAAAACAAAAGATGTGCGCTACACAGCCCAGAGGAAAAGTGTGCAGAGAAAACTATAATTAATATGCATTTCACATTGCACACATGTACAAATACACCGCAAGCCCGACCCACCAATCACAGAGATACACAAAGCATGTGCTGCAAATACGGCGCACACGCACATCGTGTACACACAGGAACACACACCACACATCCCATCTGAGCCTCACCCAGACATGACATGCGCTCGCCACCCACACACATGGTCACATATCCTCCAGCGGCACTCCAACAACCTTGCCACCAACGCAAACATACATATTATTTCTAATCAAGGATCCTTTAATTCCTGTACCACTGAGCCATGGGTGTGAGCTTATACTCTGGGTCTGAGCTTTTCTGATGAGCGTTGCAAGACTGTCATGAGCTTTTCAGAGCTCCCTTTTATGAAGAAGCGTATTGGAAAAGACAAAGTGGAGAGAGAGTCAAAGTTTTTGTGGTTCTTTTAAAATATGCAGTGCTTCTAGAAAGACACATTCCAACCCAATCCTAATATGTTACAGGGAAGTAACAGGAGTAAGAAAAGATACAATAGGGTTCCTTGGCCATCTGTGTTTTTTGGAAGTCATTGCCTTCTTTCTACCTTCAAATCAAGTTCTGGTGTGGCCTCTGGGGAGTGCGAGTGCTGAAATGACTCACACACACATACACACACACAGAGAAAATAATGACATAGAAGGAAAGGGAAAGATAGGCAACCCATAGTTCCTTTCCTTTCAGACCTTCCTTACTCATCAGTAAGCCAAAGGCAGAAAGTGTTCATAGAATGTTGTATATCAAGAAATGAAATAAAAACAATTGAACTAGTTTTATGCAGAGTGTCCTCCACTGTTCTGGTAAAAACTAAGTTCATATGCTTGTATGAGCTAGGAAATATGAATTATGTAATTTCATTAAATGCTCCTATATTTGCATTTAAAACTGGCATTGTACAATATAAAGATAAATGATAACATTCATGATGATAATTTTAAAATGATCATTTTTCTTAGAATGATATTAAATGGCAAATTTAAAAATGCCATGACAAATTGAGAGGGAGACTGTAGATAAATGAAAAAATGCTTTTTATTTTAGTACCTTTAACAATGCTGTTTTTCCTGCTGTTTGAACAAGAGGCTCCAAATTTCCATTTTGTCCTAAGCCCCACAGATTCAGTAGCAAGCCTGATTGTTTGTCTCTCCCACCAGAATGTCATCTCTACCTAGGCAGGACTTTATCTGTTCCATCGTTGTTGATGAAACAGCTCCTATAACAATGTCTGGAACACAGTAGTCTTTCAATAAATATTTGTTGAATACATAAATGATTGAATAAATTAATGTAAGCCCAAGATGTCACCCCTGGCTGTCTGAAGGCCGAATTAGTCAGAACACCTGGCATATACACCATATTTCATGCTAGAACCAGCCTATTCATTCAACCTCCCCTCCAAGGATATCTTCATTCATTCATTCATTCATTTATTCAGCGCACATTTCTTGAGCATGTTTTCTGTGCCAGGCAAAGACGAATAAGCCGTGGGCCTCAGCATTAAGGAGATTACTGTCTAGCCAAGGGGAACGCAGGTACAAAGGGATAAAAGCAATCGAGTGTCAGAAGTAGCTTGAGAGAACTATGTGCAGGGCACAGTGGGAACACTGATCAGTGACACCTCGAAGGACAATGCTGGGAGGAGGTGCTGTGGCTCAGAAAACAACATCCCAAAATGAGGTCCTCCAAGCAGCCACAGACACAAAAGTTTTTCTTATGACCTTGTCGTGCCCTCCTGCCTCTCGGTCTCATTCTCCCTCAAGGCTAGCCACAGAAACCAGAACCCCTCCTCCCAAAGGCAGCCATAAATCCTAAAAAATATTCTGTGTAAAAACTAGCCATAAAGAAATTATCTGACCTACCTTGTTTGACGATTGGTCATAAGACCCCCATTTCAGAGAGGGTCCTGCCCCACACCCGGCAGGGAGGAATGCTGCTCACGGAGGCCAAGAAGAACCCAGGCAGCCAGGCCTCGCTGGGCTTCCCCATACAGTCTGTTAGCATCAGATCAGACCCTTTTTGTCCAATCATATTTCTACACAGCTGTCCGTACTTGGTTAAACCTCAGCATAAAACTGGACAATTTCCCCTGTGTCTTTGGGTCTTCATGCTGAAGCTTCCTGTGTGTACACGTTAAATAAATGTGTAGGCCTTTTCTCCTATTAATCAATCTGCCTCATGTCAGTGATTTTTCAGCAAACCTGTACACAGGAAACACTGGATTCCCCACGCGAACCCTGGGCTCCACGACAGCTGGTTTTCCTACCACCCAGACTGTACCATACGAGGCATAACCCTCTCACACTCAGAGTTCCTACTGCCACTTCCATCCCTTGGAATGTGTTGTCCCTCCAGTAAGGTCTTCTTCATGTCTCAAAATTTCTTTTATCCTTCAAGGACCTTTTGGTCCAAACTGATCTCTCCTGTCTCTGCACCACTATAGAGCACTTTATCCCTTGGACGGATGTTGTTTTGAATTGTTCCATCATTGCTTCAGATTTCTAAATATTACCTGCCACCCTCACCTCCCTTGTCACCAACACACACACGTGCATGCACACCAGACTAGGCTGTAAACTGAGGAGCAGCAAGCACACACATGATTGTCACACAGTGGGTGCCTGGTATCCCACGGGTGAAGTCATCTGAACTACAGTGAGAAGCACATGTGGGCCCCACTCTCAAGAATCGTAGGCTAAAAAGGGCTCCAGGTCTGACGCTTACTCCTTTAAGGAAGAGTCAGCTTAGACAGATACAAGGTCGTCTTCTTCTTTAAGGTCCGGTCAGACGGGATGGGACCTGGGCTGGGAGGTACAATGACCTAATCTCTCTACGTAGGAAATGTGAAAAGAGTGAATTTGGGCTCCCGGGTCCTTGTGTTCAAGCCAGTGTGTTAAAATGGAATCATCTGGCCGGGCGCGGTGGCTCACACCTGTAATCCTAGCACTCTGGGAGGCCAAGGCGGGAGGATTGCCCAAGGTCAGGAGTTCGAAACCAGCCTGAGCAAGAGCGAGACCCCTCTCTCTACTAAAAATAGAAATTAATTGGCCAACTAAAAATATATAGGAAAAAAAATTAGCCGGGCATGGTGGCGCGTGACTGTAGTCCCAGCGACTTGGGAGGCTGAGGCAGGAGGATGCTTGAGCCCAGGAGTTTGAGGTTGCTGTGAGCTAGGCTGACGCCACGGCACTCTAGCCCGGGCAACAGAGTGAGACTCTGTCTCAAAAAAAATAAATAAAAAATAAAAAAATAAAATGGAATCATCTGATGCAGATGAAAAAGCAATTAATTAGCTAGTAACCGAAAGCTGTTTCCTCTCTGACTCGCCTGGGCAGATGTTCGTTCTGGACTCAGCTTTTCCACGACAATCATGAAGAGTGCCAAGACACTGAGTCAAGCTGGCAGCCACCTGTGTCTCAGAGCCTCAACTTGTCCTCCTCCACTGCGGGTAAAATACTGAGTTGCCAAAAATGAGAGTTTGTCCTGTCCTTGTCCCCACACTAGGCCATAGGGGCCTAGGGTTTGAGGCTTGAAAATGTGTCACTTCACATAGCGCAAGGCAGGCCAGCTGATTGAAGGACATCAGCTGATGAAAGAAGTGATCAAGACAAAACCCCCCAGAGTAGGCTCCATAGAGCCAGTGGATTCATGATGCAGCTGTGAGCACCAGTGAGCTCATTGTAATTAAATTGAACAAATATTTATTGAGCATCTGCTATGTACCTAGCCCAAACCTGTAGGAGAACTCAACATTTTTGAGCTAGGAAAAAATAAGATAATAAGGAGAAGTAGAAGATTTTTTTTTTTTTTTTTTTTTGATACAGGCTTTTGCTCTGCCAGCCAGGCTAGAGTGTAGCTCACCATAGCCTTGAACTCCTGGGCTCAAGTGATCCTCCTGCCTCAGCCCAGCCCTCAGCTGGGCTACAGGTATGCACCACCATGCCTGGCTAATTTTTAAAATTTTGTACAGACAGGGTCTCCTTATGTTGCCCAGGCTAGTCTCCAACTCCTGGCCTCAAGTGATCCTCTGGCCTTGGCCTTCCAAAGTGCCTGGATTACAGGCATGAGCCAGGAGTGTAGCCCAACGGGTAAGGTGTCAGGCTCTGGATCCGATTGCCAGGTCTGCCACTCCCCAGGTGCTTAGCCTTGGGCAAACTAAATCTCAGTTTCCTCATCTGTACGATAATAATAGTACTTTCTTTGTAGTATTGGGAGAAAGATTATATAATGTGTTATATGTAAAGCTTTTAGCCTAGTTGAGCCATAAGCAGAGTATCTGTTTGGATCACAATGATGACAATGATGATGGCGGTGATGATGGTAAAAGGAGGATGTCCTTAAATTTCTGTGGGGTATGAGAGAGGGATCTATTTGCAAGTTTATCCTTTTCCCAAACTGAAGTCTTTTTTTTTTTCTTCTGCCTTGGAGCCTAAACAGGCAGGTGTTGTACCTTGTGGCCATCCAGTAAATATTCACTGGTGATGGAGATCCTGATTCGCTGATCCTGGGATCAGATACCAGTGGGTCAGCTGGGAGTAAAACCTGGCAGGCAGGATTAGAAGCACTGGTTTCTGGGCCCGTCTAGGAAAGCCACCATGCAGCGTCCAGCTGGGGTGGCGGCAGAGACCTAGACACAGAGAAGGCAAGGGTCAGGATCTGGAAAACACCAAGTCAGATGTACACAGATTAGAAGTCTGTGCAAAATCTCACATGTTCCATGTCCAGGGATTAAAAAGGCCAACACCAAATCCAACAGTGCTGGGGTTAATCAAGCAATCCCTGTGTCTCCTCACGCGGGAACCACAACGCTGGGGTTCTCAGAAGCTGAGACTCTCTGTGCCATTTGGCGGAGCTCTTGTTGGGTTCTCCTGGTTTTGGGGGGCCCCAAAGTCCAAGGACAACCCCATCTGTGTCCCACTATTGGGGACCTCAGAGCGGGGGATGACTCCTCGGCTTTAGGGGCCCCCATATGTGTTCACAGACATAACAATAAAGGATAACGGGGTTCTTTTCTGGAAAAGGACACAGACTTCTGAATGCTTCCAATTTTCTAATCTCTCACAGAATTTTCTAGTTCTTTGCCCAAACTACCTGTTCCTAACTCCTTGTTTTCCTCTGTTCCTCTTTGGTCCTCACGCTTTCCTCCCTCCCCAGGTGAGGCTGGGCTCCACATTTATTTGCATTGCTCCACGTGTCCTTTGCCAGCCCTAGTAACTAAATAAATCTTTTTTTATTTGATTGCTTTGTCCTTTATTATTGCTTTGCCTTTGTTATTACTATACCATCAGGAAACTTGGATATGATACATTGGCTGTCGGCATCCAAAAGTAATAAAATGTTCATCCAAATCTCTTTCCGGCTGTTCATCACCAACAATCTCTTCCTACTGAAGAGTAGGACCGTTTGGTTTTATTGCTCTTCTTTGTTTCCTGCCCTCAGGCCAATCCATGTCCTGCTAGTGCCAGTTTTCCTCCTGCCCCTCACACCGGACCTTAGAGGCCATTTTCATCTCAGGCTCTGATATGTGACCGTCACAAGGTTATTGCTTTACTGAGCTCCTGTTTGCTCTTGGGCAGAGACCATCCGTGAGCTGTCATATTTTGCTTGCAATTTCCTTGTGTACCCACTAGCCTTTATCTCTATGGCTGACTCCAGGCAATAACTGCTGTGTCTTCTTTATCTAGATCCAGAGCTGTCTGTCTCAGGAAGTGAAAGCCCCTGGGCCTGCTATCTGAGTCTTCCATCTCCTCATCAGTTGTAGAATTTCTTTTATTTGTGCTCAGCGTCCTCTCTCATGTTCAGATTCTCTCTGATAGGATTTTCACGTTTTGTGTTCCCATGCTTCAAAATCTGATGACTCAGGAAAGAACCGGTTATTTACTTATCAATGGAGATGACAAGAAATGATGGAAAAATTCCATATCTTGCTCTCATCCTCCTCTCTGATGCAATTTTCAGAAGCAGTGCTCAAGGCTTTTGTTCTTTACACCTGAAATCTGCAAGAGTTCCACCCTGTCTTTTGCTGTATATGCCTTTCGGTCTGCAGACACCTCTTAGGTCTTGAGAGCTAAGTACCAGACAGGATCTGTGGAGTAATTGCATCATATCAGAACTCAAAGTTCCCATAGCTTCCTGTCCCCGCGGCAGTGTTCTGACACAGATTGGAACTTTCTACTACCCTAAATCAAAATTGAAGTAATGTTAAATTTTGACAGCCCCCAAAGACCCTTTCTTCTTCCTGACTCTCTGTGTGCCAGTCATGGCTGCACTTGCTGTTTACCAGTAATCTTCAGGAACAGCACTGCACTCCAGTATTCAAATTTACTCTACAGATAACTCATTTTCAATACGAAAGGTTTCTGTCTCTGGGACCCCCTGGAGGTCATTTTACTCTCAATTTCAGTCTTTTTGTCTTGTTTATAGGGGTGACCATGAAACACAGTGGGTGATTCATGGAGTTAAAGTGAAACCAGGAAGTGATTTCCAGGTATAAGTGTGAAAACCTCAAGGATAGTGTGGACCTCAAAAGTTCCAAATAAGACTTCATTAGCAAGGAAAAAAGATTGCTCTATATGTTCTTTTCTTTTCTGTCTCCCCAAATAAAAAAAATAGTGTTATTAATTTTGGTATCTTTGAAGTACAAAAAAGAAAAACAGAAAAGAAAAAACAAAAAAAGAAACCACCTTCCCACATTTCAGGCTCATGTCCAGGCCAAGGGGGCCACCTCTGCTGGCAATGTGAAGCTGTTTTTTTTCTCAATTCCTTAAACTTCTCTTACACTGGTTATCTCATCTAAGAAAAGCTGGAGGTAGCTGGAGGGATGGGAATTGTTGATGGAATTCTGCAAAAATAAAACTTAGCTTTAAGAGCTTAGATGAGAGCAATATGCATAGAGTCTGGTCTTAAAATTATAAAAGTAATGTAAAGTAAGTCTGGCTCCACCATTTACTAGCTGTGTGATTTGAAACAAGTCACTTAACCTCTCTGATTCTCAGTTTCCTCATCTGTGAAAGGGCACTAATAACTTGGTAGGGTTTTGTAAGATTTAAACTAAGTAATCTACAGTTCTTGGCACATCGTAAGTTCTTGGAAAATACTATCTACTAATATAACTATATTACAAAAATATTGGAAAATAAGAGAAAAGAAATTCCAACAGAATACAATAATTATATTGCATTCTCAGTGTTTGCTATATTTCCTGCTACACATCTTTTCTATGCTTCTTTCTTTTTTTACATAATGGTGATCATACAATTTACTATCCTATGTCATTCCATTTAACATTATGTGATAAGAATTTTGCACATTCCTACATAGACTGCATAACGTACGGTTGGATTTTAGATCACAAACTGACTGAACACAAACCTTTTTAACCTGAAATGCTTCCCCGCCAGCCAGGAGGCCAGGGCACCTGTCAGACTCACGGCTGGGGGAGCAGCAGCTGGGCAGCTCTGTAGCCCAGTCCCATCACCTCCCAGAACACCGGCATTCCCCATTTGTCCATCCACTCTAGCATTTCTAGAGAAGGCTCTGTGTTAGGTTCTAAAAGGAAAAAGAATTGTATTTTTTACACTCACGCAGAACACTTCTGACACCATTTGTGAGAGTTTCCCTCACGTTAAGCAACACTTCAGCTCTCTAGACAGCAATGAGGTGTCCTGCAATTCAATTCTATTCAACTCCGACGCCATCTGCCTGGAGTGAGCATCAGATCCCACAGGCGAAAGGCTCAGCTCCACAAGGCCCCCACCTCGACACCTCAGTCACCAGCTGCAAGTCCAGGCTGTCCCCTGGGCTTCTAACCTACCGCTGTAAATCAGAGGTTCCCACATCCCCCTCCCCTTGTTCTGTAATTCGCTAGAATGGCTCACAGAACTGAAAAAACAATTGACTTACTGGATTACCAGTTTATTAGAAAGGCCACAGCTCAGGAACAGCCAGGTGGGAGAGATGCACAGGACAAGGTGAGTGGGGAGGGAAGCAAGCCTGAGCTTCCAGGGCTCCCTGAGCACGCCACCCTCCCAGCACTTCCATGTGCTGAACTCCATCTTTTTGGGTTTTCACGGAGGCTTCACTACATGGGCATGACTGCCTAAATCATTGGACATTGGTGATTAAGTTAACCTCCAGTCCCTCTCCCCTCCCCAAAGATGGGGCTGAAAGTTCCAACCTTCTAATCACATGGTTGGTTCCCCTGGCAACCTACCCACATCCTTAGGGGCTTTCCAAAAGTCACCTCATTAGTAAACTCAGGTGTGGTTGAAAGGAGCTTGTTATGAATAACAAAATAGTTCTTTTACCTTTATCACTCTTATCACTTATGAAATTACAAGGGTTTCAGGAGCTCTGGTTCCTATATCACAATATCACAGGTCCTAAGAATAATAATAATAATAAAAAAGAGTAGACCCCAGCCCTGCTCTCAGAGAAATAAAAGGTGAAATAGTGGGTTTGGCACTCTACCAGAGACACTCACAGGAGGCTCTGAGCACAGGCAGGGGCTCACCTGTACAAGGTGGGGAAAATGGGGCAAGCTTCCTGAGCAATCCCCTTTTTGGCTTCTTATTCTTCATCTCTGGCATTTTGGTCCTCTCCTTGCCATCTCTGACTGTGTCTTCACTCCATGCTGTTCCATCCCTTTGACCCACTGGCCCTGCCACCATGTTGCCACCCTCAACTCTAGTTTGCACGACTGTGTCTTCATCATTCCCTCTCAGAGCCGACCAGTCCCCGTCAAGTACAGACTGGTCAGGAGGTCACCTGGACAAGTGAGCATCCAACTCAGCTCACACAACAAATGTTCCCTGAGTTCTGCTGTGTGCAAGACTGTGTGTAAGGAGCCCAGTGGGGTGGAGGGAGGCAGAGATCTTGAAATGAAATGGTTCTCTGCTTGGGAAAAGCGTGTGGTCCTGGGGCTCGGGAATAGCATAGACACAGGTGAAAACTGTAACAGCCAGCCAGACTGTGACTATACTTTGCTAAAGACAGAAATAAGAGGTAATGGGTCAGACAGAGAGGGTCTGAGGAAAAAAATTTTTTAAAAAGGTAATGGGAACACAAAGAAGAAACTAATAAATCTGGTGGAAGAGGTAGACAGTAATTAAGCTTACCTAAGAGGGAGAGAGAATAGTGCTATATATCTGGGTTTTGAAGAATGAGTAGGATTTTGCACAGTAAAGAATGTGGGGGAAGCATTCCAGAAACAATGATCTAGAACTTGATGTCATGTGAAGAGTTGACAGTATGATGGGAATATCAAACACACTTGGCCATGATGGAAGGTGACACACCTGTCAGCTGCCAGATGTCCTCTCTCCAGGCTGTAGCTCAAAGAGTCCTTCAGACACACAGAACAGCCCCAGAGACCTCCACAAATTAATAACTGGGGTCCCATTGCACAAGCAAGATGGCTGGCTCCTAGCCCAATAGATGAAGGCAATCCTTCCCCTCTTCAGCTCCCCACACACCCCTCAGTGTTCCAATAGCTTTTTACTTACTGCCCACTCTTACAGATGACCCAGATTCACTTGACTTTGGAGGAAAGCCCCAACATAAAAAAGACCAACTAAACAAACAGAAGAAAGGACCTCAGAGGAAAAAAAAAATTGAAGGATGGGGGCAAGGCAAACTCTGAAGAGAGATATGAGAACATATTTTATCTATAAAACAAGAATAGGATGCAATTAAATAAGAACACAAAACAAAAAACAGCTCTAAGAAAATCAAAATAGGCAGAAAAAATACTTTAATAGTAGATTGGAATATAAGTTAATGAAATCACCCAGAAAGTTGAACAAATAGTTAAGAAGACAATGAAATGTATGAAAAAAAAAAAAATGAGAGCTTCAGTGCCGTAGGGCCAACATCTAAGAATAAGAATTTAAGTGAATAGGTTGGCTAGATTTAGCAAATAAAAAGGAAAGACAAATTCAAATTTGAATTCCAGAATTTCAGATAAACAATGAATAATTATTTAGGATAAGTATGTCCCACATATGGCATGGAACATATTGACACTAAAAAATATTGCATGAGACAAATTTACATTAAAAAAGTATTTGCTGATTACCTGAAATTCAAATGTAACTGGACATCCTGTATTTTATCTGGAAACCATATCAGTAACAACAGAACAAATATAAGGAAGGAAATTAACTAACTAACTAATTCAATAAAATTTCTCAGAACTAAAGAACATAAATGCCCAGATTAAAATGTCCCATTGAGTATACAGAAAAATCAATTTTAAAGGACCCACAGAACAGCGTTGGATTTCTCAACAGCAGCTGGGGAAATTAGAATATAACTGAGAAGTTTCACAAAATTTGGAAAAGCAAAAATTCAGAAAGCTGACCTCCCACATACTCTTTGTTAGGAAATTACTGGAAGATGTGCTTCACCAACTTCGGAAATAAATCATGAAAGAGGAAAACATGAGATTCAGGAAATAGTGGATCCACCGTATGAGAGTAGCCCAGAGAAAATGCAAGAGCAGGGCTGTGTAACAGGTCTTTTCTGAAGCTGGGGAAAACAAAAGCAGACCTGATAGAGTAGCCAATAAAGTAGATAATGTTATAGGGTGTAAAAAGAGAATTAGATTTGTTTATGTAAAATTATGGAACTATAAAATGAGGCAATTATAAACTTAAAAAAACCCCATAGGGCTATTCAAAAACAGAAATGTTATCTGTGTTCTGAACAGCAGATGGCAAAAACCCCAAACAGAAATGTTATCTTAATATATTACTTGGCTCTGTGTAATTATGCAAATACTGATTATTGATATTACTAAAAATAGAGATGGGAGGTTTGGAGAAGGGAGTAGGGAGGTCATAAAGTAAAATCCTCAAGGGTCAGAAGACTCAATTTTTTTTTTAATTGTCAGTATATATATTTTTTTATTTCAGCATATTATGGAGGTACAAATGTTTAGGTTATGTGTGTTGTCTTCCCTCCCCTTGCCCCCTGGAGTCAGAGCTTCAAGCGTGTCCATCCCCCAGATGGTGCACATCACACTCATTATGTATGTGTATATACCCATCCCCTCCTCCCCTCTCCCATCTTCCCAATGCCCAATGAATGTTATTCCTATATGTGCACTTAGGTGTTGATCAGTTAATAGCAACTTGCTGATGAGTACATGCAGTGCTTGTTTTTCCATTCTTGGGATACTTCACTTAGTAGAATGGGTTCCAGCTCTATCCAGGAAAATACAAGAAGTGCTATATTACCATTGTTTCTTATTGCTGAATAATACTCCATGGTATACATATACCACATTTTATTAATCCACTCATGTATTGATGGGCACTTGGGTTGTTTCCACATCTTTGCAATTGTGAATTGAGCTGCTATAAACATTCGAGTGCAGATGTCTTTTTTATAGAGTGTTTTTTGTTCTTTTGGGTAGATGCCCAGTAGTGGGATTGCTGGATCAAATGGTAGATCTACCTGTATCACTTTAAGGTATCTCCATAGTGCTTTCCACAGAGGTTGCACTAGTTTGCAGTCCCACCAGCAGTGTATGAGTGTTCCTATCTCTCTGCATCCACGCCAACATTTATTGTTTTGGGATTTTTTGATAAAGGCCATTCTCACTGGAGATAAGTGATATCTCATTGTAGTTTTGATTTGCATTTCCCTGATGATTAGAGATGTTGAGCATTTTTTCATGTTTGTTGGCCATTATTCTGTCTTCTTTTGAAAAGTTTCCGTTCATGTCTTTTGCCCACTTTTTGATAGGGTTGTTTGATTTTTTCTTGCTGATTTTCCTGTGTTCTAAATAGATTCTAGTTATCAACACTTTATCAGATGTGTAGCTTGCAAAAATTTTCTCCCACTCCGCAGGTTGTCTGTTTGCTCTCGTAACAGTTTCTTTGGCTGTGCAGAAGCTTTTTAATTTGATTAGGTCCCATTTACTTATTTTTGTTGTTGCTGTGATTGCCTTTGAGGTCTTCTTCATAAATTCTTTGCCTAGGCCAATAGAAGACTTAAAATTTTAAGGTGTCCATTCTCTTCCCAAGTTACTATAAAGATTCTATGTGTCACTCTGGGAGGCCAAGGCAGCTGGATCTTTTGAGCCCAGAGTTCAAGACCAGCCTGAGCAAGAGTGAGACCCCGTTTCTACTAAAAAATCAAAAGAAATTAGCTGGACAACTTAAAATACATAGAAAAAATTAGCTGGGCATGGTGGTGCATTCCTGTAGTCCCAGTTATTTGGGAGGCTGAGGCAGGAGGATCGCTTGAGCCCAGGAGTTTGAGGTTGCTGTGAGCTAGGCTGACGCCATGGCACTCTAGCCCGGACAACAGAGTGAGACTCTGTCTCAAAAAAAAAAAAAAGATTCAATGTATCAAAAAATCACAGCAGAAGTTTTTGTAGAAATTGACAAGCTGATTTTAATGGCAATGTGAAGGACATAAAAGAGCCAGAACAACTTCTTTGAAAAAAAAAAAAAAGGAAAGAGTGGGAGAACTAATTTGGGAACTTACTATAAAGCTACAGTAATCAAATATATTTGGCATTGGTTTAATAAAAGATGACTAGGTGCATAAAACAGAATATAGAGTCCAGAAATTGACCCATACATATAGGGACAATAGATTTTCAAGAAAGAGACAAAGGCAATTCAATGTAGAAAGGATAGTCTGTTCAACAAATAGGCTGGAAAATTGGACACCCATATGCAAAGAAATATAGTAACTTTGACCCATGCCTCATACCAAATACAAAAATTAACCTAAAATGAATCACAGACCTAAACATAAAAGCTAAAATTATAAAACTTCTAGAAGAAAGCATAGGAGAAAAACTTTGTAAACTTAACTTAGACAAATACTTCTTAGATACAACACAAAAAGCACAAATTTTAAAATTTCCATTCTTTTAATGCTATTTGCTGGGTGTGATGGCTGACATCTGTAATCCCAGCACTCTGGGAGGCCAAGGCAGGAGGATCCCTTGAGATCAGGGGTTCAAGACCAGCCTGGGCAACATAGCAAGACCACTGTCTCTACAAAAAATTAATAAAATTAGCTGGGTGCAGTGGCATGTACCTGCAACCACAGCTACTAGAGAGGCTGAGGCAGAAGGATCACTTAAGCCCAGGAATTAAGCTGTGATTGGGCCCCTGCAGTCCAGCACTCCACCCTGGTCTATAGAAAGAAACCCTGTCTCTAGCAAGGTACAAAAAACATGCACAGACACATACACACACACACACACACACACACACACACACGCACAAACATTGTTAAGAGAATAAGACAACATGGAAAATCTTTGCAAGACTGATAAAGGGCTAGTAGCCAGAATATATGGCAAACTCTCCAAACTCAATAGTAAGGAAAAAAAGCCAATTTTTTTAAATGGGCAAAATATTTGAATAGACACTTCACCAAAGAAGATATAAGAATGGTAAATAAGCCCATGAAGAGATACTCAACATCATTAGCCACTGGAGAAATGCAAACTAAAACCAAGAACTACATTATAATGGCTAAAATTAAAAAGACTGACCATATCAAATGTGGGTGAAGATGTAGAAGAATTAGAACTCTCACCCTGCTGGTGGGAATACAAAATGGTAGAAGAACTTTGGAAAACAGTTTCACAGTTTCTTAAAAAATTGAACATGCACCTATCATATGATTCAGCTACTCCACTCCTAGGTATCTACTCACTAGAAATGAAAGCAGATGTCCATATACAGATGTGTACAGGAATATTCATAGAATTTTTATTTGTAATAGCCACAAACTGGAAACAACCCATGTGTCTATTTTTTTTTTTTTTTTTTTTTGAGACAGAGTCTCACTCTGTTGCCCAGGCTAGAGTGCTGTGGCGTCAGCCTAGCTCACAGCAACTTCAAACTCCTGGGCTCAAGCAATCCTCCTGCCTCAGCCTCCTGAGTAGCTGGGACTACAGGCATGCACCACCATGCCTGGCTAATTTTTTCTATATATTTTTAGTTGGCCAATTAATGTATTTCTATTTTTTAGTAGAGACGGGGTCTCACTCTTGCTCAGGCTGGTTTCGAACTCCTGACCTTGAGCGATCCTCCCGCCTCGGCCTCCCAGAGTGCTAGGATTACGGGTGTGAGCCACCGCCCCCAGCCCCATAGGTCTATTCACAGGGGAATAGATTAAAAAAAAAAAACCTGTGGTATATCCATATAGTGGGCTACTACTGTATTGTTACTACTAACAATATAAAGGAATGAACTATCAACATATGCAATAACATGGGTGAATCTCAGACCATTACATTGAATGAAAT
>CAUYRT010084851.1:0-11256 GCA_963574885.1 Lepilemur ruficaudatus
ACCATGCCCGGCTAATTTTTTCTATATATTTTTAGTTGGCCAATTAATTTCTTTCTATTTTTAGTAGAGATGGGGTCTCACTCTTGCTCAGGCTGGTTTCGAACTCCTGACCTTGAGTGATCCACCCGCCTCGGCCTCCCAGAGTGCTAGGATTACAGGCGTGAGCCACCGCGCCCGGCCTAATTTTACCATTATTTTGAAGACTATTCCTACTAGCTATTGAATCCTTGGTTGTTGGGGTTTGGTGTTTGTTTTTTTTTTTCCATTTTATAGCTTTAAAGTTACTATAAGCTATTATATTAAATATAATTATATACGAAATACATCATATATCATATTGTAGTCTTTTATAATCCATATCCATTGTTTCTGATGAGAGGTCATTCATCATCTCTAAAGTCAGTTGTTCCACTGATTTTAATATGTCTTTGCTCTCTGGTTTCTTCGAGAATTTTCTCTTTCTTTCATTTTCAGCACTTGCTATGATGTGCTCAGCTTAGGCCTTGGCCAAGGGTACACAGTGAATCGCTATTTGCTTTCCTTCTCTTCATGCTCACCCTTGCACAGCTCTCCGTAGCATTCTGCCCTAGGAATGCCAGCACTGTTATTAAAAATTTTTATCTCTGCTTTTCCGCTCACCATAACTGCAATTATCTGCTTAGGTTTTACTTGTGTGCTCAGTTAGCAAGGGTGTTAGCAGTATTTGCCTTATGTGTTTACTTTATCCAAGAATCACAGTCCCCAGACTGACCGTTTTTCAATGTCTAGAAACAGTTTTCTTATATATCTTAATCATTTTTATAGCTGTGTATGGTGGGAGGGCATGTCTGGTTCCTGTTAACAAGCAATAAGCATATCAAGCACCCAAATTTTGGCTTTTAAATACTAGTGGAAAAGCTTCTAAAAATAATAAGAAAAGTAGAATATAAATTATCATAATTTGTCTGCTTTTCATATAAAAATATTAAGAATCACTGACAAGATATAATCAAACATAATTCTCCCATTTACAATAATGGCACAAAAAGTAAAATACTTAGGAATAAATATTACAAGAAATGTTAAAAACTTACAATAAAAACTTTAAACCTGGCCAAGTGCGGTGGCTCATGCCTGTAATCCTAGCACTCTGGGAGGCCAAGGCCCGCGAATGGCTCAAGGTCAGAAGTTAGAGACCAGCCTGAGCAAGAGTGAAACCCCGTCTCTACTAAAAATAGAAAGAAATTAATTGGCCAACTAAAAAATATATAGAAAAAATTAGCAGGGCATGGTGGCGCATGCCTGTAGTCCCAGCTACTCGGGAGGCTGAGACAGGAGGATCACTTGAGCCCAGGAGTTTGAGGTTGCTGTGAGCTAGGCTGATGCCACAACACTCTAGCCCGGGCAACAGAGCATGACTCTGTCTCAAAAAAAAAAAAAAAAAAAAAAATCTTTAAACCACAGGAAAGGCACAGAAATAAACTTGAGTTCATGGAAAACCATACCAGGGTCTTGAATAGAAAGATTTAACTTCAAAAAGATGTAATTCTCAGAGCCAGGTGTAGTGGCTCATGCCTATAATCCCAGTGACTGGGGAGGCTGAGGCTGGAGGATTGCTTAAGGCCAGGAGATCAAGGCCACCTTGGGCAACACTGCAAGACCACATATCTAAAAAAATAGGAAAAATTAGCCAGACATGGTGGCACACTTCTGTAGTCCCAGCTACTCAGAAGACTGAGGCAGAAGTCTCAAGAAGACACTTGAGCCCAGGAGTTTGAGGCTAAAAAAAAGGAAGCAATTTTCTTTGAGTTAATTTTTATTTTGTTTCATGACCTCAATTAAAATACTAATCTTGATTGCAGTGAGATATTTCTAAAATCGACAAAGAGAAAATAATCAAAGAAAGAGTCAAAGTCAAGAATAGAATTTTTGTGGATCTTTCCCAAAGAATAGTATGAATCACTGTCTACACTAATATCATAGTCACCCTCTTCACCTCACCACAGAGCATTAGTATGGCCTTTACTTTGTAAACATCAGGACTCTCAGCAAAAAAAAAAAAAAAAAATTACTTTAAAAGGAGCTGGCAAAAATAAGGGGAAACGATATATGTTCTTGCATTGATTTGATATTTGTCTGTGAACCACTGGCAATACGTTTTAAAGTGGAGATAAAAGTAAATTTAATTAAATTAACGTAGCTGCATAAGTGAGCCAGAAACCGAAGGTAAAGGGAATCAGATGCATGAACTTCATCCGATTGGTTACCTGTTGCCGGTAGCAGGCAGTTGGAGCACTGGATATCCGGATGTGGCACTTTGAGACACCAAGGGGATCACAGTAATGGCTCTGGACTCTGTGTTGGAACTAGAGGTTTCCAAATGAGCCAAAAAAGGAAAAGGGAGGGTATCCAAGGTACACGTAATCTTCTGTGACCTGAGGACATCCATTTCCCCATATTTTACCCGTCTCCTCTACCAGCATCTTCTCATTTTCCTACCATCCTATTTTTCTGCAAGGGCCGGATGTGACGGGTGAAAACACAGAAATTTTCAGTGAGAGAATGATCCAGTGATATTATTAACACTTCAATTCACTTTAACAGTAAAGAATATACCACACTGTTCCTAGGTAATTGACCCAATTTATTTAAGACCAGAACAGCTAAAAATTGCGTTGGAAATTATTTATTATTTGGAAAACACTTTTTCTGAATAAAAAATGTAATTTCCCTTTACATATTTTTTGTTGTTGTTTAGACACATAATACTCTTCCTCAAAAAGTGAAACTCTGAAGATTTATTTAAGCAGAAAACTCTGGAGAGTTTCAGTATATTAGAACTGATTCTGCACAAATGACTCCAGTTGTATCCAACGTTGGCTTTATTTGCTAACAATGAGCCAAGGATACCAAAGAGCAGTCCATGATTTGTCCTCTCCACGTTTTGTTCGTCTCTCTGGTGAAGGGATTCTGGATTATTATTCAGCACTGGGCAGGATGCCAGAGTTCAGGGGTTGCCAGGAAGGATGGGAACCCTCCTTAGATCAGGGGCTCCCAGTAACGAACAAACGAAAACAAAGGAAGATGAGAAAAGGGTGGAGGCTGGCTGTGGGTTGCTGACTTTCTGGGTTTCTATTTTAGATCCCTTGCACGGAATCGTTAGGGCGGATGCCATTTCTACACTCCTACGAAGGTCACCAGAAATGGGATCTGGCATCTGGTTTGCTTTCTGTCTAAGTCAGTCATACACTGAAGCTTAATCAGAAAAAGTAATTTAGCCTTTATTGTGAAAACATTATCTGAAGGTGTAGCCTGACGCTGCCCTTTGCCAGCAAACGCAGAAAAATGAGCATAATAAAACCTTACACAGTTCAAGATCATTCAGGGCTCCAGTGCAGAAAATATTTATCAGATTGGAGCTGTTGCTATAGAAGGTGGAACCTCTTCTCTCTTGCCTTACTGAAACTACACTCTTTATTCTCATTGTTTGTTTTCTTCTTTGACATTTTCTCTATCTCTCTTCTGTTTTCAGACCCTAGGCACACGTATCCTCCAAAGGCCATCATTTTTATTTTTCTTTCTCTGCCAGCCTTTCCCTAGATATCACACTGAAACTCAGCCCCCACTTCTGGATAAACAGTTCCCCAATTCACATTCTGACCCTGACCTCTATTCTGAGATCTGGACTCGTATTTCCAATTATCCAATATTTTAACTTATATACTCTGTCTATCTCAATGAACCTTGTTCAAAACACCTTAGATGAAACATTCAGGTAATGTTCCTTTAATAAAAAGCATGAGTATGTTGCCACAGATGTCCCATATTGGCTTTTACAATCATAACCCAAGTGTCTGCCACCTGCATGCCTCCAAATTCTGGACATCTGGAATTCTTTAATGATTAAAGGCAAAAAAAAAGGTTGAAAACTACATTTCACATAATGTCCCACTTGACATCTCCAAGGATTCTTGAAGGAGAGGTAACAGGTGGGATGGAATGGGAGGTTGTATTTCCACTAGTCACCTTGCCTAGTCATCTTGTGCTCTAATTTCCTGCTTTGGTTAACTTCTGAGTCTTAGGGGCGGCTTTCTTCTTTATGCTGGCTGCACAGATGCCAGAGACTTCCAGATTCCATCTCTTCCTTGAGCTCTGGAATAAATTTCCTAAACGCCTTTTCAGCACTCAACTTGGATATCTAATAAGAATCTCACACTTAAAGTACACAAAACTGGGCTCTCCCCTCCAAGCCCACACCTGTTTCTGAAATTTTCCCCATCTCAGAAACTGGCACTACCATTCGTCTTGTTCCTTGGACTAAATATCCAGGAGTCATCTTTCATTTTTCTCTTTCTCACACACCCAACAACCTGTATGCTCTATTTTCCAAATATATACTGAATCCAACCATTTTTCACCTTCTCTGATACTATCATAATCTCTCCCCTGGACAACAGCAATAGCCTCTTATTTTCTGTTGTTATATTGTTTCCACGTTTGCCACTCTACGTTCTAATCTCTTCACAAAAATCATCGCCATCCTTCAAGACATAAGCCGAGTCACGTCACTCTCCAATTCTAAACTGTCCTATGGTACCTCCTTAAAATAAAATCCAAACACGTTGGTGCGCAGGGGTCCTCCATGATCTTGCCTTCACCTACCTCCCTGTCTTGGTCTCCTGCCATGTTCTCTGGTGCTTCAAGCTCCAGCCACCATGGCTTTCTTACCCATCCTTTAACACAACAATTGCTTTCCATCTTAGGACATCTGTACTTGATATTAGTTTACATGGAATACTCTTTCATCAGTTTTTTGTGTTCTATAAATTAGTTTATAATTTTCAACATAATAATATTAATTTTAATCCATACTATGGGAGTTGGTAGCAATTGAATTGTTCTAAACTGGAATATACATTTGTCACACATGTTTTACTTTCTTAGCCCTTAAATTTTTTCTTTACAGCATTATTATAACTCTAAATCACATAATCTTTTTATTTATTTTTCATGACCTCTCCCCCCTTCTCCCCTCCACTCTGTAAAATACAAGCTTCATGAGGGTAGCATTCCTAGTGCCTGGCATACAGCAGGTACTCAATATATGTTTGTAGTTTAAGTAAACATATGGGACTTGTCATTTAACTATTTTAAATGTCACTGTTTTAATTTGTAACATACAAAGAATAACAAAATGGGGTGATTGTATACCTTCCAATAGTTACTATTCTCTTTTCTATCTGTCTGTAGAGCAATTCAGCTGCCTTTTCACCTGGCCCATCTTGGCTACACCCTGGGGGAACATCACCATTCATATCAAGTATCCTACTGGTGTGCCACAATTAATCAAGGACAGCTTTCTATTTTAAAGAAATGTTGATACTTAAAAAAAAAAAAAAAGCTTAGATGTCTACTTATTATATTTATATATGTATATATTTATGTGAAATTATCTACGCATGTATGTGTTCATATATGCATGTATTTATGTAGTCGATGTAATATTCTATATGGATATATATATGGATATGTACTCTTCCTGCATACACTGATTATTTGTCCTTGCACAACTAAAGTTAAATAGATGTTGTTCCTTTGTATATAATTTATTATAAAATTTTTCCAGTATGATCAGGAATGGCAATAACAGTGTTCATTGATGTGTTCTGTTTTGCATTATAAATAATGGCAGATATGGGCTTATACAGTGCTTGTTGCTTGTGTGATGCCTGAGACTGATAACAAGAATATTGAGTTTTGTGATTTAGCATCAGTAAATCTGTTAGTGCCTCTTTAGCATAAAATACTGCTTTTTTTCTCCCTCCAGACTTCCTCATCTTATTTAATTTTCTAGAAGAAATGTCAAGGTATAGCCTGGAGAAAGCTGAGTAGGTGCAACAGAACTTGACTATGTGTCTCTGGTTAGAGGATGTGGTATTTCCAGTACCACCCTGGTGCCCAATCCCCACAGCTCAGACCTTGTAACCTAACAGCCATGGTCTGGGGCCCTGTTGACCATGCTTGGCATCACTTAGCTGGCTGGAGCAGAGAAGATATAGAAGCTTGGGGTTTCTCTAGGTCCCATAAACTTATATCACTAGTCACTTCTCTTTCATCTCTGGCTTGGGCCTTCGAGGCTCATTCTACCATGGTAGACTGGGTACCAGAAAAGAAAGGATAAAGCTCATTAAGAATGGCAGAACCATCAGTAAAGAAGGGCTTGTTCAAGGAGAATCTTTAGAAATAACTTATAATTCAGCCTGAAACAGTACTATCAAGATGGCAGCATTGGTATATATATAATTGGATTACTTAAGGCCATATCCAAATAAAAGGTATCTTTTATTATTTTGGCACATTTTCTATAAATCTCTGAGTGTCTGCCATATCCAAGTACTCCATCTGAGGTGCTCTTTACACATAGGTCACCACAAGAATGCACTATGGGTTCATAGATGATTGATCAGAAAACAAGATCAAGTATAAAAGTTGGCCAGTAGCCTATTAGGTGGAATGACATCAGAGTTTGGGGAACTCATTCATTTTCTCCTGGATTATTAGTGGCTGAACTCATCAGACCCCTTGGGAGTATGAACGCATATAGTACATCTTGGGAGTATCAATACATGAAGAGAGAGATAAGTTTGGAAGCAAAATTAGAGTGATTAAGTCACAAAAATGGTAAATTTTTTAAATTTGAGAGAATGACCACCAGAGTCCCTGTTGATCATTAAGGTTACTATCAATTCAGATTCCCTGCTGTGTCCTGTTTTCCGGGAGGAGTGGCCATTTTGGTTTCTTTCCAAATGACCTCATAATGAACTCCCTTTCACTAGGGTAAGCAGAGGTCATTGCTCTTCTTTGAACCTTAAATTAGACCATAAATGATAATCTACTTAATGACTAATACACAGTGTCTTTACTTCTTGCTCCTTAACTTCCAGAGTCCTTGACTACCGAGGGGCACTGAATAGTCAAGATCCCTCATGTTTCCAAGTACATAAGGATTCTGACCTCCCATGCTTAACTAGGACCACATTACTACAAGGAACCCAAAATACTACAAGCACACCCTCAGGCAGGCATACTGGAATAACAAAAAAGAACACCTACTGCATATATTAAGAAGGGGTAGATTATCCTGGTCTATGGCATGCCTTGAAGTCTTCGTCTTGCTCATATGTCATGACCACCTGCTCCAGGTTTTTCGTTTGTTTGTTTGTTTGTACGAGTGGAGACCAATCCAATGCTTTTGAGTATGCTTTTCATCCAGGAGGCAGACAGTCAGAAATAAGCCTTCTGCATTGCTTTCTAGCAATAAAAGGCTATTTATATCTGGTAAGAGGACCAGAACCTTGGCTAAACCAGCCATGTTTTCAGCCAGGGCTTTGAATCCTGATGAACACTAGCGGGGGACAAAATGGCAGATGTTTTCACCTTCCTAACAAATGCATTGTAAGAATTCTTCAGAGAAACTAGACAGATAGGATATATGTACATATACACATACACACACACACACACACATCTATCTATCTATCTATCTATGAAGAGAGAGAAAAAGAAATTTTAAGGGATTATCTCACAAAATTGCGAGGGGTTAGTAAATTGAAAATTTATAGATCATGCTGGCAGGCTGGATACTCAGACAGGATTTCTATTGCAGTCGTGAGAAGAATCTCTTCTTCAGGAAACATCAGTCTTTGCTCTTAAAGTCTGCAACTGATTAGGTGAGTCCCACCCAGATTATGGATGGTAATCCGCTTTACTCAAAATCTACTGATTTAAATGCTAATCACATCTAAAAAATACCTTCACATCTAGACATCTAGCAACAGCTAGACTGGCATTTGATCAAGCAACTGGGCACCATACCCTACACAAGTGACCCTTATAAAGTTAATCATCACATACATTATTTTTGACTTAGATTGAGTTTATCCTTTTACTCTTTATGGGGAGCAGAGAGAGATAGAACAATTGCTAAGTAAAAGAAAATGCAAAATAAAATTGTAGAACCAGTTTGCATAAAACACACCGTTAAAAGGCTTTGGTCTGTTTGTGTTCTTTTGGTATACAGACGGTGTTCCTAATAAGTCTGTTTGACTCAGGAAAGCAGGAGCTTTACTTTCTGTGTCACCTGTCACTTGAGGTGAACGACAAGTATACCTATCCAGGGCTGCCACATATGGTTGTATCAATTGTGTATTGCACCAGAATATCCGGCTGAGGAGACATGTGGGGGCTGCCATCCCTCCCACACTCCACTTTCCAAGTCATATGTCCCAGGTGTAGAGCTGTGCCCTTCCTGAGGCAAGGTCCCTTTTCAGTCTTCTTCAAGCAAAGGTGTCAAGAGTTGGCCAAGCCACGCTTGTGCCTGTGGGGCTGTGGCCACCCAGAAGGAGTACCTTATTCAAATTTGCACAAAGATATCTTAGAGGTTGTTTGTGGCCACATACATCTCTGTATTTTAAACACATTCTTTAAGACACACGTCCCAGCAATTCAAAGTCTTTCCTCCCTCTAATTGAAAGATGAAAACAGAGATTATTGTAGGTTAAATGCATAATTAGCTTTCCATTCTGCCAGTTGCCAGAACCACCTCCTTTTCCTCCTGCTGATACAGGCCCTATGGCCCTCTCAGAAATGTTTCCTCCCTGGTTTATCTTCCTCTCAAAACAGTGTCACGTCTAAAGACTGTGTCCCTTTTATGCCCCACTCTGCTGACAGGTAATAAAAATGACTCCGCTCCTCTGTCCTCCCATTCCCTTCCTTCTTTTCACTTCTCCTGAATCATATCACAATTTCTTCTCTACCGGTTACCCTTTCCTAGCCAAAAGAAAAAAGAAAAAAAATCCTGCTAAATTTCTGCCTTTAGCTTTCAATGAATACTTTGGTAGCTTATCTTAAACCACTTTTTCTTTGCATATTCATCAACTGTAGATCATCTATACTTTTTATCTTACTTCTCCATCTCTGTTTTCATTTATTTATTTTTTTCAATCTAGACCAAAACTGGTTAACTGCCCCTGGAAGTATCCTGATAATTAATTTTTTTTGCCCAGAAAGGGAGGTCTCCACCTTAAAGGTATCTATGGAATGCTCCCCTCTACCTCCTGGAGGTAGGTACTACACTTCTTGAAACTGTAGGTTACTCATTTTATCAATTAGGCCAGGAACATTCCTTTTCTTTGAGTAGATCACTTCCTTTCACTAGGCAGTGTATTCTTCCTTGCAATTAATGTTTCAGGAAATCATTTCTCAACGCCTATGGTTCTTTATTATTTCCTATGAGCAAGTCGTATATCCTGTGATAAATTGCAAAATTAGGAATTAGTGAGTTACTTTCATCAGAATAACAAAAGTCACAACCTTCAGATTCAAATAGAGTTATTGATTACAAAAGTCATCTTGAGAAGTTGTGGAGATGCACCCTGACTCTACACTGGAAGAATTGCTAGCAACTGCTCATCTACACACCGTAACAGTGCTGGTGATGACAATAACAGCAGTTTAATAGCTGTATAGAGATGCCTATACTGATACATGTATACCAACACCCCCCCACACACACACACACCAAAATGGATGGTAAAGTGGGCTAGAGAGCATTTGTTGAGATCAAGATGAAAGCAAATATCTGGTAATGGATGCCACAGAAGACAGAACAAGGAGCTTCCTCTCTCATCATATTTCACCTGGTTGTGAGATCACTTTGTTATTTTGCACATGCTTAATGCCTCTAGAAAGTTTTTGTGTTATTTTTATATTATTAATATAGTACCATCTTCAAATCCTCAAGCTTTGTGGATATTCACTCATTACTCATCACCTACATCCTAGTTAGAAGATACCTCATTTTGCAGCTGAGAAAACAGAGGCTGAAATAAATGAAAGAACTTGCTCAAGCTTACCCAGATAGTGAAGAGACTGAGCTATTTTGCAAACCCAGGTGTGTGATTCCAAAGTCCAACCTCATAAATGCTAGGCTACAGAGCTCACCCCGCACACTACAATATGCCACCATGCGTGGAGTTGCTGGTAGACAGTGTTGAAAGCTCTGGACCTGAAGTCATAAGACCTGGTTCCATGCCTGGCCTCTGTCACTTGCCAGCTGTGGCTG
Source organism: Lepilemur ruficaudatus (assembly GCA_963574885.1). Lineage (NCBI taxonomy): Eukaryota > Metazoa > Chordata > Mammalia > Primates > Lepilemuridae > Lepilemur > Lepilemur ruficaudatus. Next base: position 10,103 of record CAUYRT010084851.1, read on the forward strand.
GTCACCTACCTTTCTCATATGTTAAATTGATATTAATAATATTGGCTTTACCTTTCTTATCAGAAATCAAATTTAATAACACATAAGAAATACTTGCAAAGTTACTGGGTACTGTTTGAATACTTGACATTGCGTGACTTTGTGAAACATCCTTAAGTCACTTTTTAATGCAAATAATCTGTGTCTGAGAACGGATAGAAGCTCCTCAAGAGTGGAAATTGGCCCCGTCATTTCTTGGGGTGGCTTGTTCTCAGAATATAAAAGATCTAATGTAAAAGATCTTTGCCTAATATAAAAGATCCTCCTGAACTTACTTTGCTCAATCATGTTTCACATGTATTTTATCTGATTAGTGCACATTCCTGTCCCTCAGAGAGAGAAAGCGATGGGGGATCACAAAGAGTTCATGAGTTCTGGGTGCTGCTCACACGAGTTCTGGGATGTGAAGTGAGGTGTGTACATGTTGCAGGGAGCATGGATTGAAGGAGGTGGGAAGGTCACAGATGTTACTCTGTCTTGTGTCTTTTAAAATAAATATATTACCATTTTTCCATTTATTTCCTTTTTTTCCATCCATCTCTATTAGTCACTTTACCAGTCCAATGTTCTTGAGATCTGTAATCATCCACCCAGGAGAGAGACCACTCTCTTTTCTGATTTTTTTATCTATTCCATGTCTTACACATTCTACACTGGCAATCATCTGTCTCTGTGACTTGCTCATAGTGATTAGTTCAATAAACATCTGTAGAATGGATTCATTTCTTGGATTATATTAACATTTTTCTGGTCTTCTTTCTGGTTTCACACCAGTTGGAAACTAAGGAAAATACTACCTTTTAAAAAATATCTGGGAGTAATAAATATCCCCAATGTCCTGATGTGCCTCAGGACCCCTTTTTTCCTGATTGGAGGGAAATTATCTCTCTCTCTCTCTCCCCCTCTCTATATATGTGGAGATATATATATATATATATCTTCCCCCTATTTGTCTCTGTGGCTTCACATGATACTCTCTTCTCTCTCTCTCTCTCTCTCTCTCTATATATATATATATATATATATACACATACACATAGAGATCTCTCTCTCTCTCTCTCTCTCTCTCTCTCCCCCTATATATATATATAGAGAGAGTGAGTATATATATATAT